>ULGQ01000002.1:461848-518559 GCA_900519045.1 Yarrowia divulgata | reverse complement strand
TTTTTTTTTTTTTTTTTTTTTTTTTTTTTTTCTTTTTTTTTTTTTTTTTTTTTTGACCACCCCAACCCACCAAGCAGAACTCCGTGGAAGCATGCCCACCATGAGCCCAAGTCTCAGCCCCTATCAGCCCCAATTGTCCGCCCCAATTGACCCCAAATCATTGCGCAATTCCAATTGACTCCAATTGACTTCAATCTATTCTTGAGCAAGGGCTCGTATTCATTTGTGACCGCACCAGTGCTTCCAGAATCAGCCCATTGCGCGGATTTTCCGGTACCAATAATTTAGTCTACTTGTGCTTACCCTACTGTGGCAGATTCCGTAGCTACTGTAATATTAGTGCTAACGGCTAATCACACCAGAACTGTTACCAAAGTCGTTCAAGGTAGCTGTGGCGCACTTTTGCGCAGATCGTCCCCACAATTTCCACCTTGCTCACTTCCCCCGGATCCTTCCGAGCCCATCCGACGAGAATGAGCGCATTTCAAACGCACCAAACGCAGCAGGGCCAGGGTAGCTGTCTTGAATAGGGAAGATGGAAACAGGGAGAGACAGAGTTGGTTCTCCAAACCTAGTTTTCGGTTGGGTACACCCACTGCCTCCACGTTTCAGACCGTCCCATCAGCAGTTGTTCTTTTTCCCCGAACTTCACGATCTTCCGGTTATTCAGGTGAGTATGATGAGGGCCAAGCGGAGGCAGTCAATTGGCCAATTGAGGTGGACACACAGAGACAGAGACACAGACAAAGACACAGACATGGCTATGGATCTTTGACACTAGTGACCACTACTCGATGACATGAGTGATGGAGCAAGTGGTTATGCGGAGGTTCAATAATTGAGGAGGAAGGAATACACTCACCTCAGCTGCCGTATGACCACGTCACCCCTGACATTGCTCATGTGATGGCGTTGTGACGTTGTTGGGCTCAGTCTCTACCTGTTGATCTGGCTCGAACCTCTCTCTTCAAGTTCCTCCAATACTTAGTCTGTTGTTGTCCGTTCAGGACCTTCGGCCCGTCACTACCGTCTTCACTACCGTCTTCACTGCTAACCCAGAATGTCTCTTACCAACAAGCTCTCCATCAAGGATCTCGATCTCAAGAACAAGCGAGTGTTCATCCGAGTGGACTTCAACGTCCCCCTCGACGGCACCACCATCACCAACAACCAGCGAATCGTCGCCGCCCTGCCCTCCATCAAGTACGCCATTGACCAGGGCGCCAAGGCCGTGATTCTGGCCTCCCATCTCGGCCGACCCAACGGCCAGCGGGTCGAGAAGTACTCTCTCAAGCCCGTCCAGGCCGAGCTCTCCAAGCTGCTGGGCAAGCCCGTCACCTTCCTGGACGACTGCGTCGGCCCCAAGGTCGAGGAGGAGGTCTCCAAGGCCAAGGACGGCGAGGTCATTCTCCTGGAGAACCTGAGGTTCCACGCCGAGGAGGAGGGCTCCCACAAGGACGCCGACGGCAAGAAGGTCAAGGCCGACCCCGCCAAGGTCGAGGAGTTCCGAAAGTCGCTGACCTCTCTGGCCGACGTCTACGTCAACGACGCCTTTGGAACCGCCCACCGAGCCCACTCCTCCATGGTTGGAATCGAGCTCCCCCAGCGAGCCGCCGGCTTCCTGGTCGCCAAGGAGCTGGAGTTCTTCGCCAAGGCTCTGGAGCACCCCGAGCGACCCTTCCTGGCCATTCTGGGAGGCGCCAAGGTCTCCGACAAGATCCAGCTCATCGACAACCTGCTGGACAAGGTCAACGCCCTCATCATCGGAGGCGGTATGGCCTTCACCTTCAAGAAGACTCTGGAGAACGTCAAGATTGGCAACTCTCTGTTCGACGAGGACGGCTCCAAGATCGTCGCCGGTCTCGTCGAGAAGGCCAAGAAGAACAACGTCAAGCTGGTCTTCCCCGTCGACTACGTCACCGCCGACAAGTTCTCCAAGGACGCCAAGGTGGGCCACGCCACCGACGCCGAGGGCATTCCCGACGGATGGCAGGGTCTGGACGCCGGCCCCAAGTCCATCGAGGAGTTCGAGAAGGTCATTGGCGAGTCCAAGACCATTCTCTGGAACGGACCCCCCGGTGTCTTTGAGTTTGACAACTTCGCCAAGGGAACCGAGGCCGTTCTCAACGCCTGTGTCAAGGCTGTTGACAACGGAGCCACCGTCATCATCGGAGGTGGAGACACCGCCACCGTCGCCAAGAAGTACGGCGCCGAGGACAAGCTTTCCCACGTTTCCACCGGTGGAGGAGCTTCTCTGGAGCTTCTCGAGGGTAAGACTCTTCCCGGAGTCGCGGCTCTTTCCGAGAAGAAGTAGACTAGCTATACATGTGTAATGAATGACGTTGTTTGAGTGAGATGCGAGTACTTGTAGTACAGTCAGGAGCGTATATCTACTGTCTTTTTACTGTCTAGGAACTACGATAATTAGGATTGGGGCCGTACGAACAAACGTCCTGGTTGTCCTTACATTTGACTATCCTTAGAAAAGTAGGTCATCGTCTAAATTAAAGCGTGTTAATCTCGACTTTTGGGCATTTCGTGTTGAAGCCAGAGCATCAGCAAGTGGCAGATATTTCCCACACGAATGGAGATAAGGAAAATCCAACGACACTTTTGTAATGCAATATACGTCTTCTGAGTACGACCGTAGACATTGCTTTTCGATCTGGCCTCTGGATCATGAGTTGTTGTGGTCTCACAGTTCTAGAATCGGTCCGTGGGAATGCCAATCCCTGAATACTATTACAGCTTGTACAAGTGAGATACAAGAATTATGACGGCACTTTTGTATTGGAATGTGAGTAAGGGGAGCTGGTGCTTGAGACAATCTTTTGTACTGCTGTAGACAACACAGGTAGTACTGGTTTTATGCTTGAACGATAAACTGATCCATGCATCTAAGAAGCCTAATCATGCAGGCCATAACCACACTGTAAATACATTACCATCAGCTAACCCCTTAAATACTCCACCAATGCTTCTTCTTCTTCTCGTGAAGAATCTCCTCGTACTGCTTGGTGAAATCCACAATGGACTGCTCCAGCCCGATCCACTTGAGATCCACCAGCTCCTGGCGCGTCTTGTCGTTGTTGTAGTTGAAGATCTTGGCCGCCTCCTCCTTGCCGGAGCCGGGATTTCCGGTCGCAATCTTGCCTCGGATATCGGGGAAGTCCTTGTTGATGATATCGAGAATATCCTGGGCGGCAAACTTGCCGTTGCACAGCAGCAGTCGCTGGCCGTCGAGCCGGTGGTCCATGGCCAGAGTGTGGGCCCTGGCGACATCTCGCACGTCCACCCACATGAAGGCAAACTCCGACGCCGGGTCTCCGGGCTTGGTGTCGAGCGCCAGGTTGTTGACCACCTCGTTGGACGTATTGAGGTGTTTGGCGTCGAGTTTGGTCACGTGCGGGCCAAACACCGCTGCGGGGTTCACGGTGGTCAGCGTGAACTGGGGCTTGTTGCGCTCCACGTAGTCCCACGCCTCCCGCTCGGCAAACGTCTTGGAGGCCACGTAGGCCAGTTCACCGTCGTTGGACTCCGCGGCCTGTTCCCACGTGACGGGGTTCCAGGTGAATTCTGTCGCCACGTAGTTGGGGTCGTTGTTTTTGAACGGATCCAGCATCGCGGCGATCGACGAGGTCAGCACAATCTTCTTGACGTTGGTGCCGGCGACCTGGGTGGCCTGCAGAACCGCCCGGGTGCCCTCAACAGCAGGCTCCAGAAGATCCTTGACCACGTCTTTGGAGTTGAAGAAGAACGGCGAGGCGGTGTGCATCACGACAGAGATGTCGGGGTGTTTCTCAAAGATGCGTTTGAGCTCGTCTTCGTGGCGAATGTCCGCCAGCGTCTCAAACAGCAGCTGGTTGGACGCGTTGGCCTCGGGGAAGGCCTCCATCAGTTTGACGGCCTTGTCCAGGTGTCGGATGGTGCCGATGACTTTGTGTCCGGCAGAAAGTAGATCGCCCACGACATGGCCTGCAATGAATCCGGTTGCTCCGGTGACGAGAACTGTCGACATGGTGTGTGTGGTGTGTGTGGTGAGTTGAAATGAATAGTTGTGTGTTGTGAGAGAGACAGGAAGGGGTTCTTATAAAAAGACAGGCTCAATCGTGCGACTTTGCCTACAGTAATGACGACGTTAACTTTACTGGCTGAGGTTATCTGAATCAATGGCAGCAAACGAGTCAGTTCAATTCACGCAATTGCGATTACATAAGCGATACAAATATATGGCCATCATCAGCTCTGTTTGTTTAGTAAGAAGAATCCATCAAAACCCACTCACATTCGCTTATCGTCAATTGGTCAGCTTCATATTGATATCGTCTTTCTCGAATCAGCTAAACCCAAATGCTGCAAGCAATTGTGAGGCGTTCAATGTCTTGACTGATGAAAAGACCAGGCATGCTCTGAGACCAAACCAATTAAAGACGGAAAAATGCAAGAGTCGAATTCATCCACCTGTTTGTAGCTCCATTTCTACCAGATACCACACATACGTCAAAACTCACGCCTCTCCAGAAGATCCACCTCATCGCGCCTAACTCTATCCACTAATCAGGGCGGCTAATTGTTGCCATGTGCAGTATTAGCTAGTACAGTAGGCGATTGTCGTACGAATCGGGATCAACAAGTATTTGAAGTTTTCCACTCCTCACGTGACTGGAAAAACAGCTCAAACCAGATTCCCATTGCTGTTTATACTCATACAGTCCTTGCTTCCATATATCGATAGTGCATGCATCATTCATGTATGACAACCGAAAACGGATCCATCATGCGTCATATGATGTGAACGATATCAGGAGATTATGTATTCTCATTTAAAGACATTAGCCAAATGCCGGTTGTGTGGTAAAGACTCGAAGTGCAACGGGCTGAGCAGTCCAGTCTCGTTTGGTCAAGACTCATTTGATCAAGAGTAGTTTTCGCTCCGCTTGTTTTTCGCTTCGCTCAAAACGCGCTCCGCTCAAACATTCCTCTCCCACGGCTCCCAATAAGGCACCCCCAGAATCTCGAAAATCCTGTGCTCACTCTCTCCCTCCACCAAATACCCATCATTCAGCTTCGACCCCCGTTCTCCTCGCAAAACACCAGCGTACAACCCATGCTGATTAAGACTGTAGCCCTTCTTATTCGCCAACAGCCGGATACTTCGGTTGAACAGCACATTTCCTGTGAAATAGATGAAAGCCGCGCCTTTCTCGGCCCACGGAACGAGCAGAAAGTCGATTCGACGCCACTGGGGGATATCCTTGAGTTTGGAACACCCGTACCACTTTGTCGAAGCTCCAGTGAGTCCACATTTGAGAAAGTCCTCATCGGTCAGCTTATGAACCAGCTCTTTGAGAAACGGCTGTAGCTCTTCAAGAGTGACTCCCCTTTTGGTGAAGATCATGTCAATGTCACCTGACGACGCTGCTCCACGTCTATAAGAGCCCATAATATGAGCCTCAACCTCAGGGTCGATTTCGTGAGCTGCCTGCTGGACCACCATAAAGTGTCGGGTGACCTCATCGCGTGGAATTCGGGCCTGGAAGTCGTCATAGTGTTCCAGCCCCACCTTTTGATTCGGAGTCAGAGTGGCCCTTTTGGCGACATCGTCCAGAGTCCGTAGTCCCTCCTTGTACCACTTGCGGGCCGTGGCTTTACCCACCCCCCAGATTCCTTCAAACAAAGACGTCACCTTGACCGAGGTGTCGAGTTTCGTCACGTTGAGCAGCTTGAGGCCGTTGGTTTCGACAATCTCCTGAATCTTGGACCCAATGGAGTCTCCAATTCCAGGCAGCTTGACAGCTTCTTTCTTCGTGGTAATCTTATTGGGCTGCCGTTTCAACACATTCAGGGCCTTCTTGTAGCTCTGGGCTCGCCACTGATCATGTTTGTCCTCATAGTATTGCAACAGACGCCCCAGAACCTCAATCGTCTTCCAATTGGGGTTCTTTCCGTCCACAGGATCCCGTTCCGGCCCAGACATGCACAGAAAGTTGTCGACCCAATCGCCCTGTTTCTGGGGCTGGCTCTTTTTGTGCTTGCGGGGCTCGTCATTGTCATCATCGTCGGTATCTCCATCGTCATCATCTCCTTCCCACTCTGAAGCAAAGGCATGTGCATGATCCTGCATACGCACATCCTGAAGCGCTTCCAGCATGGACTTGCCTCGAGCCTTGATCACGTCCGAAGACATGTCGGAACGCAACTTGGACTTTGATTTGGGCGACGCAGGAGGAGTCGTGCTTCGAGAAGGAGCGTCACTGGCTCGTCGTCGTTTGTGGTTGCCCTCTTCATCCTCTGCCGTAGTCCCGGATACCCGCTTCTCCCCCTCTCGAGGCACTCCTAGCACCTCCTTGCCTCCAAAGCCCACAATCTTGCCGGCTTCAATGCAGTCGGCAAACCAGTTTTCGTAGACCATCGTGACCGATTTGGGCAGAGCTTGTACCCCCAGAGCCTTCATCAGCTGGGGGACCGTCACCCCATTGGCCACAATCACGTGAGTGACTTTATCTGAGTAGGAAGTGACCACCGTTCCTCCGTGACGAGTACACAGTTCGGCTCGATGTTTGTTGGTTTTCGACAGAGGCACGAACATGGCGGTAATCGCGTGGAACAGAGGGAGGTTTGGAGTTGAGTGATATTCATTCTTGGTGACTCCAGCCTCTTCAGCCTCTTCAGATTGATCTTCAGTCTTGATTTCAGAAGGCTCAATTGTGTCATCTCCAGGCTCAGTTTTGACAGAGTCGATATGGGGTTCAATTTTGACAGAGTCTTCAATGGGCTCAATTTTCACCGTATCTCCAACACCGGGCTCCTGCTTGACCGTGGTCCCCGACGGATCACCCTCAACCACCGCATTTGTCTTCTTTGCCTTTCGGGGCGACTCCACAGTCGAAGTCACGCTGGTGGTGGGCGTGGTCGGATTACTTGACCCGTCCTCTGAGTTTGTTGAGGCTGTAGTTCGATGTTGGCGTTTTAGAGCAACTTTGGGACTGGCTGGTTTTGAAGACGTCTGTTTAGGAGCGGGTTTCGAGCCGGTCTGGTCTTTGTGTTGCAATTGAGACTCAGCAGATGCTGACTCAGCACCCTCCGTGGCTCCAGAGCTCTTGTCGGTCGTTTTGGCGCCCATGGTAGGAGTATGGTCTGATGGAGAGACGTTCTTGGAGTGTTGGTTGGGGAAGTAAAGTGCGTCTCGCAAGCACATCTTTATGCAGGCTTCTGGTAGGCTTTTGGGAGGCTGATGAGTGGAGATTTGTAAAGAGAGGAGAGACGGGAAAGCCGGGGTATTTATATTTGCGAGATGCTTCAGTGTCAACTGTGTCGAACGTGACATTGTTAGTGTGGTGACCGGATAAATATAATGACTACTTGTCCGTTGCGAAATACTGAATCAGATCTCTTGTGAATATAGGACTTCATAATGCAGGCGGCTACAAAACGATCTTGATTCAGACTGCGCAAAAGTTGATCAATTCCTTCAGAAGAAGCTGCAATCGATTAATGGCACCCACAAGTATACACATATCTGTTTTTTGACTGCCCAACATGAATGGATTCACCTCAAAATCCCACCACCTACTGCTTAGTAACAGCGTGCATAGATAAGCAAAAGTTAGTGTGTGCATTTAGGAAGAACAATAATTAATATTTTCATTTCGATCACCCCAACCAAAACATGAAAGAACACCTGGAGGACACGCTGGCAACTATCAGACGACCCGGAGAGGACGAAAACCTGCATGCCGACTTGCAGCGGCTCTGTTCCGAGTCTGCTCGTCAAGAAATCAGCCACGACGAAATTTGCAGCCCGGAAACCTGGCAGATCATCAACCAGTGCCTGGAGGAGGCTACAAAGCTCCACAACGACGGAAAGTTCCACCACAGCCGCAATGCTCGAGCAGTCATTCTGCTGAGCCGAAATATCCTTGCCAGTGGCATTTCTCAGGCCCAGATCACGGCGTTCGAGTCTGGATGGGCAGCTCACGTTCTTCGACTGATCCAGAGCTACGGAGACGAGCCAAAGGGCGCCAATGTGATTCCCTTGGCGTATCAGGCGCTGTGTAACCTGTGCAGCGGCAATCAGGGCGTTTCAGCCGAAGTTTTCAAGGCTTATTTCGTTCCCCAGAAGGAGGACAACGAAGATATCGTTACAATCGCATGGGACAAGGTACTACTGGATACAGCTCTCTACGCGTTTGTGGTGACTCTATGCGAGTCTATCAATGATGACGTGGAGCTCCTCAAACAGTTTGATAACACCGAGGCTCCTGCATCAAAACTTCTCGACGTTCTTATAGCTCCTGTCACCTTTGATAGCGCTCTCCATGCCAGTCCAGAGTACCAGGCTCTGGTTGACGTATTCAGATACCTGGCTGCCAAACGGGTGACGGGCCGGCTGTCCCCAGGCTACCAGCATCACGTGATCACGGCTATGGTCAAGGACGCCATCTCTGTGGATCTGGAGGAGGTCCTTGAGACGGAGGCCCCATCCACTCCCTTGGATCTCGAACATTTGTTCATTGCATACTTTTCCATCGCCATGAAAGAGCTCAAGCTGGTTCTGGACACGGCAAGCAAGAGCTGTAATGCTGCCCAGGTGATCCGGTTCAGTTTCGAGGCTCTCACCGTTCTGCTGGCTACAGAACCAAAACTGCCCACATGTTCGGGCCAACTTCAGCATGACTATCCCGAGTTCATCACCCAGGTGACCAAGTATTTAGTTTTCGCCCAGAAGGAGTACCCTGCCAAAAGAAAGCTCAAGGAGATCCAGACGTCTGTTCTGGAAGTCACAGATTACCCGCATGTCAAGAGTGCCACGATCGAGCTCTTGTCGTCGATTCTGCAGATAGCCTCAGCCACCTCGAAACAGCAGCTGGCCATGGTCCAGGGTCTCATTGCCAAGGCCGGGGGTCTTGCGGAGATTCTCAACTGTTGCAACATTGACGCCAACAACCCGTTTCTCAAGGAACGAGGCGTCGTGTGTCTCCGATACGTCATGGAGGGCAACGAGGAGGCCCAGAAGTTTGTGGCCGATCTGGAGGCTCAATCGCAGGCCCAGAAGCTCGATCCCAAAAACGAGGAGTCGTTGCCGTAGGAGGGGTACATTGCGAATAGATCACATACATTAGAATAGCCAGACCATTGATAATACACCTACGGCGTACTGTACTAGGCGCTTGCTTTCCAAGTACATACCTTGACTTCAGTCTGTATTCTCATTCGATTTGCGTCATGCTACTTCTGTTCTCAGGGTTCAACACGCACTACATAGTATTGTACATTCTCAAACATTCATTCTCATTCCATTTTCGCCATGCTACTTCTGCTACTACTAGCTATATACAATTAGTGAACAAACTCCTTCTGGAAGGCAATGTCCTCGGGCAGATGGGCGTCCTTGGGAGCCAGAACGTAGTCGATACCCTTTCGCTCGGCGTTGAACACCTTGACCAGCTTGCCCTTGCCCTTTTTGGCGGCCTTGACCACCTCCTCATGGGGCTGCACGGCCTCCAGAAGCGGTGTGGTCGACTTGAACTCGTCGCCCAGCTGCTGCTTCTGGCTCTGGCTCAGGTAGATGGACGCGTCGATGATTTTGTCGATCTTGGCGATCTGGGCCAGCGAAATGAAGGCGCTGGGCTGTCGCACCTTGGTCAGCTTTTCTCGAACCGAGGCCAGCTCCTTCTCCACCGTCTCGGGGCTGCTTTTGGGCACCACGGTTCCAAACTTGGTGATCTCGAACTGCGCGTCAAAGTCCTGGGTGTCCACGGTCGTGTTGAGGAAGGCATCGGCGAACCGAGCGGCCTCAGCGTTGGACCAGCCCAGAGATCGGTAATGGACCATTTTCTGGGCTCGGGTAGCCAGCTCAGAGTTATCAAAACCCAGCTCCTTGAGCTTGGCGGCCAGCTTGTCGGTGAGAGCCTCCTCCTCGGCCTGCTGCACGGCCCGCTTCTCGGCAATCTCCTCCAGAAGCTGCTGCTCCTTGTTGGGTCTCCATGCCAGCTCAGCCTCGGCTCTCTTGGGATCGGAAATGACGTTTCGGCCAAACCGTCGAGCTCGAGGAGCCATGTGGTCGGTGGGGAGTCGGGCTTCGGGGGTCAGGGCGACTCCAGCGAATCGACGGGTAGGATGGAACGGATCATAGTAGAATCGCACGAATCCAGGCTCCTTGGCGTAGATGGTATGATCTCGTCCGATCCATGTGTTTTCACCGGGGTAAAACTTGGTTCCTCGCTGTCGATAGATAATGTCCGAGGGCTGGACGTAGGTGCCCTCGGTGGCCTTGACACCCAGGCGTCGACCGATGGAGTCCTTGAGGTTGGTTTTTCCTCCTCCAGCTCGCTTGGTGGCATGTCGCACGTGAGGCACGGCCAAAAGAGGCACGGTCTGGGGGCCCGAAAAGACCGAGGCGGCAGCTGTGGCGGCAGCCCGGCTCCGGACCGCAGACTTAACTCCAGAAAGTCGCAGCATTGTTCGTGAGAGTGGTGTGTTTGGTGCTGCTTTTTCCGTGTCTACTGTTGGGACGATGTTGGTGTGCTTCAATGCTAATTTTCACGTCACGTGCTGCAGAGTTTATTCAGAGTGGTTTTATAGACACGGAGAAAACGGTTCTATGGAGGCAAAATGACAAACTTAGATGAGGTGTGGAGGTTTATAAGGGGGCCCTTGATGGGGACTTCTAAACAGGGAATTTTTGTATAAGTACGATTAGTAAGCTTTAATCGAGCTCAGAAGTGTCTGTGTTTGTTCTTGTGTGAATTCGAGGGAATTTGAGCTCTGTAGATTGTTTCGAGGGGCTTGTACTTAGCGCCCCGCCCCTACACACCTGAATATAGTTAAGTGCTGTAGAGCATCGCCCTAACAGAAATAGAACACAGCTATCGGTAAAGTACCAGAAACCGGAGGTAACCAGAAACCAGCTCATGATTATTCAATCAACTATCCACTGAAAACTACAAGTAGTAAAAGTACAGTAGGTACATATTTCATCAACAGCTTCCTGTAGCTGACCCAAACTCAGATAACTTCGATACAGTACCTTCCAACCCAACCTCAACATGAAAGAACCAATTCTAGGTAGTTTGGACATGCTACGGAAACTCACCCGGCAACGGGTGTACTCCGCCTGCGCCGTCGTCGCGATGCTGACGCTCTTTGGATGGTTTTTCTACACCACGACACAACAGCCATATCTGTTTCTACAGGGTCCTCTCAACATGCCTCTGGTCTACGATGCTCGCCTGATGCCCTACATCATCGACTTACGGGGAGACTGTATTGTTCCTCAATGGCTGGGCCGAGGAGTTTACGTGGCAAGAGAGCCCTGCGAAAACGGAGTTCAACCGGTGGCATTTGGAGGGGCTCGGAACTGGTGGAATGATGACACACCTTCTGCGGACAATTGGACTTTCAGCCAGATCCCCGAAGATGCAGATCCGTTCATGCACGCTCTCCTCGAATGCGAAAAAGGCACCCACATGTCTTGTATGTTCATGGATGCGTCCAAGGGTCCGTTTCACAGGGTTGACGACCCTCTAACGGCGCTCACAGAAGACACCTTGGCCCACCTGTCCAACGAGGCCACCGTGTACCGATGTGGAGGATCTTCGTACAAGGACTGCGTGGTTCTTCCTAGCTCCAGTATCGAGCCTTTTGTCAATCGAGATTTCTCTCCGTCGTTCAACGACAAAAAGTTCCGGGCCATCGTCAAACGTGCCGATTACCATTTCAAAAAGGTGATTTGGTGATCAACTAACTGCTGACACGGTCAGCTATCTATTGCATGAATATAAATTATACGTAATGACCTAAAACCCGTCTCGTAAATTGCAGTCACGACTCATGACCTAAAACCCGTCTCGTAAATTGCAGTCACGACTCATGACCCATGGTACTCTGTCTTCCGACGTGCTGCACCAAAAGAAACCACTTTTGCTTCATCTTGCAGTGCCTCATTCCGCTGGCCAGCGCCACGTCTGCCGGCTCGTTTGAAGTGTCGAAATAGTCGGCCAGACACCCGGCGTAGTCTCGATGCACAATTCGACATTGGCTTTTGTTACCATCGATTTTTCGAGCCTTCCACCCACTGGCTCTCTTGCAACAGTCCCAGGAGACTTCTGGACCCGAGTACTTTGCCAGCGTTTGCACCGCCAGTCGGAAGAGATTGGTCTCGGGCTCGTTGATGAACACAATGTCGTCCTCCAGAAGCATACAGAGCTCGTGTCGGCCCCTCGAACACTCTCTTAGCGTCTGGGCGTACTTGTTTCTGTAACCGCCTTCGATGATCTCCATCCACTTTTGGAACTCGGGCGTTCGGAACTTGTGATCGGGGTCTTTTCGGACCATCTCCCGTTCCTCGTCGTTCTCTGGAGGACGATGCTTCTTCTTTGGAGGCGACCGTGTAGTGCTTCCTGTGTCCGACGAGGGGACCATCTTGTAGTCCCATTGAGGATGACCTTTGCAATTTGAGGGCACATGCGAGCCGTAGTCGTCATTGCCATCGAGCACAAACGAGCCCTTGGGGATCCAGTCGGTGATATGGTCGCTCCTTCTCCCACATGCCGACGTCAAAAGGTAGGCTTTGATTCGCTTGTCGAAGAGGCTGGATTGGGCCAACCGGCCATACGCCGAGGCCTCGCTGAATCTCTCCATCGAACTCCATGCCAGGAATGCTCCCACCAACGTCAATGCCGTCGCCAGAGCCAGAATGTGTTTGGCCTTCATGGTGGTGTCGTATTACTTCATGCACGTCGACAGGAGAGAGTTGGGTCCGGACATTGCATTACCAAGTGACAAGTTCAAGAATCTACTTGTAGCTAGTGCGAAAGATGGTGCCCTATCAAGTCCAGGGATGTATCTGCCCAGGTCTGTTAGTGTTATCGTCTCGAGGACCTTACAGAACAAACAATCCATATCACGAGCTCCATAAAAACGAGTGCCATTTCAGCGCGTGTCAGGGCGGCTGATGAAACAGGGTCTTACAGCCCATATAGTAATGTATCCAAATCATGAGACCTGAGGGGGGAACACGGGAGAACAGAAGCAGAAGCTGAGGGCGTGGGTTCGGGCCTCTTGGTGACGTAACAGCCAGACCGAAACAGGAGGCGTGCCCAGGTGCAGTGGAACAGAGGTCAGCAGCATTGGCAAACTGCCCAGACTCTCTATAAACATGTAGACCTGGACTTCGAGCCTTCCTTATTCCATATCTGGTGGACGACACCGGAATCGGACCTTCTGTGAAAGTGTCGGTGAAGTCAAACCGCCGTAGTCAGGACCAGGGGTCGGGGACCGCATGCGTGTACACGAGCTGGTGAGAGATTTCTAGCGGGCAAAGCGCGCTCTTCACGAGGTTGCGAACGTCTTGACTCCGTTACTTTCCTTGGTGGAACAGCACCGTAGGGTCCTCGTTCAGCGATTTGGCAAACACGGCGAACAGAGAAAAAACAAGACACCGAACCAAGTCGGTGCCCCCTTCGCTTTATATATCATGTCCATCAGCAACCTTCCTGAGTTAGAGACAAAAAAGAGTTGGGTCACGAACCTCCACACGGCTCACTGCAAAAGTTTGGACGCTGAGGATGACAAGTTTGTAATGTTTATGAAAACCAGGGGTTTGCTATCGCTCGTCATCTTGGTCAAAGTGGAGAAAATCTCAATTTATTTTTGCCATGTTGATTTCACAAGTCTCCTCTACCACGACAACTATTTATGTACTTGTACCTGTATTTAGTAGACCCCTTCTATGGTTCGTCAAGTGCTCTTGAAATGAAAAGGGTGTTTCGTACATACACATTTTGGCAATTCCACCAGTTCTCTGTGATTATTCGACCTGGAAAATCATTCTCATAGTCTCGTAAGGTAGAGCTGGCGTCTACACAACTTTTTGACTACTAGCTACACACAGAACCGACGATTGTCGTCCTTACTACTTGGTGAACTAATTACCACCACCTCCCTACCCCTAACCCTGGACATCATGGGTTCCTTATCTCACATACCGTACTAGTACTCACCAACTGGCTAAGATGCGACGGTACGCTCTGATACGACTAGCTCTGGTGGTTGCCGCTCTGGTGACAACTCTCATCGGCATACATCTGTACAACCTCCGACAACTCCGACAAGAAACCTTTTGGCACAACATGCGGCTGGGTCCGGTCAACACCCAGTTGGTCTACGAGGCCCGAGTGATGCCCTACGTGATTGACACCGAGGGGTCTTGCAGCGTACCCAGCTGGCTGGATAGAGGAGTGCACATTTCACGCGAGCCCTGCGAAGACGGGATCAAGCCGGTCGAATACGGAGTGCAAGCTGCAACGACTCGATCGTGGTGGAACTGGTGGGGTGGGGAAGGAGAAGGAAATACAGCAACAACAACAGCAGCAGCAGCAGCAGCGGCAGCAGCTCCGTCGAAATGGGAAACGAGTGTGGTGCCCACAGACACAGATCCGTTCATGCACGCGCTGTTGCAGTGCGATAAGGGATCCCACATGCTTTGCCTGATCATGGACATGTCCAAGGGGCCCTTCCACAGAGTCGCCGATCCGCTAAAGGTTTTGACCGAGAAAACGCTGGCTGGAGGCAGCAACGAAGATGTGGTGCACCTGTGTGGAAACTCGTACAAGGACTGTGTGATTGTTCCTGCGTCCAGCTACGAGCTTTTCACTAATCGGCACTTTTCTCCTTCTTTCAACGACGAGCAGTTTAAGGATCTCGTCACGCAGTCCGGATACTTTTTCTGGCAGCTTGAGTGGTAGCTGGGGGTCCGGCATGAATAGCATATCGTGCACGTCTCACGGTGAATAGACGTACTTACCAGAATATGAGGACTACGCAATACTGGCTGTACAACCATAGAGTCATTATTTATTATGGCGACGGGTAGACATTGTCATACCATTCCACTCAGTGCTTCGAACAGTACCAAAACGGTGTTTACTCGTCGTGTATCAATGTGTTCGTACAGTATATAATTATGAGATCCGTTGATTCAGATGTTAGCTAGCTGCTGGCTATATGCATGTCCACCAGGGCCATCACTGAGTATGACCCATGCCACTCTTCCGTCCAGTATGCTGCACCAACAGAAACCACTTTTGCTTCATGTTGCAATGCTCCATTGCCTCGGCTAGAACCACGTCTGCGGGCTTCGTCGAAGTCTCGAAAAAGTCCGCCAGACAGCCGGCGTAGTCTCGGTGGATGATTCGACACTGGCTCTTGTTTCCGTCGATAGGAAGCTCCTCCCAGCCGTTGCCCAGCTTGGCACAGTCCCACGACACCTCAGGGCCCGAGTACTTGGCCATGGTGTTCAGCGCGAGTCTGTAGCGGGTCATTTCGGGCTCGTTGATGAAGACGATGTCGTCCTCCAGAAGCATGCACAGCTCATGGGAGCCGTTGGAGCAATCTCTCAGAGTCTGCGCGTACTTGTTTCTGTACTTGTTTTCGATCCACACCATCCAGTCGTACATTGCGGGCGTCCGGAACTTGTATTCGGGGTCCGTTTTGAGAATCTCCCGCTCCTCGTCCGTCTCAGCAGGTCGGTACTTGTCCTTCGGGGCAGGCCCGGGATCCGTCATGCCCTCAGGAGGAGGAACGAGCTTGTAGTTCCACTGGGGCTGTTTGGTTTTGCACTGGGGCGCCACTTCTGGCGCGTCCGAGTCCAGCATGAAGGTGCCCTGGGGAATCCAGTCCGTGAGATGGTCGCATTCGCGTTGGCAGGTTGTGGTGAGAATGTAGGTCTTGATTCTGTTTTGGTTTTGGTTAGTTTTGAACCACGGGACCTCGTGGCCGAGCAGCGCCAGCGAAATGAACGCCCCCGTCAATGCCAGAGCCGTCACCAGAGCCAGCACCCGCTTGTATTGCATGGTGGTAGTTTGTTGTAGGGTTGTAGGTCGGATGGCATTCCTGGCAGATTCTTTTTCTCCCCTTATCAAAGTGGAGCTGCGGCGTAAACCTTAATTGCTGATCTGGGTCTGGTCTGTGACGATGTGGTGTTTCAGGCGAAGTCTGCCCAACAAAATGAAGGGCACACCTCATGTATATATACTACTTTGGAGTTGCACAGACGCACACAGACGTGCACAGACGTACACAGACGTCTCAACGTCACATCACGTGTGCTTGAATCTGTGACGGAAGCCATGTTTGAATCTGCAACAAAAAGCCATGTTTCGCCACTCACTTCAAAACGGCAGAAACATTAGTAGCCAGTCTCTGGGCACACATCTCCCGCCATCTCCTCCACAATCATCATCATCATCATTTCAATATATACACAGACTTGGTTCTGTTTCGGCACGGAAGTCTTCACGGAAGTCTTCACGGAAGTCTTCATGGAAGTCCTTCACAGAAATCCGGTCGTTCGTTTCGTTCACAACACCGACATCGTCACGGTGGATGTCAACCTTGGATCCAGCGTCACTCGCGCTGAAATCCGTTTTGTCATCTCTCCTTCCTTAAACAACAGAATGAAGCTGCTGGTTCTTCTTGGCCAGGTTTCGATCGGCATGCTCCACAACAAGAGCCTCTCCGGCGTACATTTGCGAGATGACGGCCTGTCGCTTGAGAACGCCAAGCTCCTTTTCGGCGTGCTTGATGGCAGACTCAATTTCGCCCTTGTCGGAGAGATTTCGGTTGGCGTGGAATCCGTCCCGGGTTCGTCTGATGGCGTACTGTCGGAAGTTGTAGCCGGCCATTCGGTATCCGTTTCGCAGCAGCTGTCGGTACAGATCCAGAGCAAGAGCCTTGTGTGCGGTCATTTTGAGATCGATGTGTGGGTGGTGTTCTGAGAGGTGTTCTGGGAGGTGTAGTTTTCAATGTCGGCAAGTGCTTTTATTGGAGGTTTGGGTTCAAGCGGAGATGGTTTTGCATTGATAGGGTTCTTAGTAATGCGGTTTGGAGGGGTGACTGGGGGCTGGATTTTAGATCAAATGAAGTATAGAAGAGTCACAAAAGATTTGAAATCGATTCATTGCCACCTGCCAACTTCTGCAGTGTCAGAAAACAGATTGCTCAACTTCGCCACACGATTGAATTCAAGACATCTCTGAGATTCGAACCCACGTGTGGAGGCTAGAGCAAAGATGACTCAGCGTGGTTCGACCCCAGTCTGGACTTGCCTTGGTTTAATTTAATTTTTAATTTTTGGATATTTTTTTGTCGAGCAAAAGAAATGTGAGTGCCTGATCGAGAGCCCTGAAGAGTGCCTGAGATCAGAGACACAGCAAATAATAAAGGAGGAGACCAGAAGGCAGCCGCGAAGAGGGCCATGACGGGTAAACAAAAAGTGAGCTGACGGTTGGACGTCAGTGAACTTGGCAGCGGCAGTATCTACAGAATGCTGCTGAACAGTTCTGTCGTTGAGCGCTTTCTCAACTGCACGTACACAATACCACAACCCAACTAATCACCAACTAACGGTGGATCTCCACAAGTAGGCGCAGTTGAGACATGGAGCCACCTGACGTTGTTGTCTTGTTACAGGACGGTTACAGGACTGGATGTTTTGCATGGCTGTTTCAAAAGCACTTTGCGTGCGATACTCGAGCTGGGGATGGAAGACAGTGTTGCTTTTTCCATTGACTATCCGTTTTGGGCTGTGAGAAGTGTGGTCGCAGCCTTGCTCATTGGGGTTACTGTTGGAAAACAAAACACGGGGTAACAATTTTCCAGTTAGTTTTTTCTTCTGAAACGTTGCGAAACGTCAGGCAACCGCAGGGTGTGAAATAGACGAAGATCTATACGGCGATCATACGGTCATACGGTCATACTGCGATCGTCATCGTACACCAGCCGACAGTTTATTATTTCGTACGCCATTGGAATGAGAAAAAGCAACTTCAACATGTAAGGATCCACCACCGTTATTTTTGTGCAGCTGCATGGCTGCCGAAAGTCTGGCAGAGTGAGACATTGGTCTTCAACTAATAGTTGGACCATGTGGTTAGACGATGTGGTTTGTTTCTGATGACAACGAGTGGTTTTGGAGGTTGACCAGTCGTCGCCAAACAGCGCGAGTTGGAGAAGCACCTATCTCAAAACCCGTCCATCCAATTGGTCTACGCCCACCTCCTCAAACAATGGGCTAACCCAACGCGGCTACATTGTATTATCGGCTGCTAACAGAACCCTTGTCTCAACCCCTGATGGTGTCAACTGGTGTTTTGACTCGGGTGATGCACGTCGACGATGGAGGTTTAGGAGGTCGGTTGTTTCGGTTGCACTTCATCGGTTGCTGCTGAAGTCGACCTGTGGGCATACAAGGGAGTTTGGCTGCTTGGCAATGGGCTTGACAATGGGTCGGTTAGATACCCGAAACGGATAAGGGGGCTATGAGCTGACGTGGAGTGTCTGGTTAAGCGAGCCGAAAGTATTACATCGTTGGGGATTCTGGAAGCTCCAAACTGACCAGGGAGCACGGTGTAACGACACGCAGAGTTACTGGATCTGTACAACACGTGTATTATGTTGGATCTTTCAACTCATTGGCGAATTCCCTGGCTTAGGCTACTGTAGACGTAGACGTAGACGTAGCACTGCAGCTCTCACCCTCACCATCAGGGGTCCACCAATCGAACTAAAGATGCGCACGGTTCCGCAGGAGAAGGAGTTAGCTACAGGAGCGCGAGCCCTTGCCGAAGAAGAAGACTGCAGTCAGACTGGGCTGAAGAAGGCTGCAGCCAGACTGGGCTGAACATGGCTATTGTAAGAAATGGGCTTGGCCCTAAGAGTACTTATCAATAAGACGTTAATCTTCTCGAGAGTACGATACTTCGTACTCTAATACAATAAGTCGTTGACTCGGATTAGCGCTCGCTCGTGCGTACATACCACACCGTGTCGGGCACAAGAATAACCGTCTCCTCCCATACCATTCCTCGCTCGCTATTCTACAGTAAGGAGCCCCGCATGAGATGCTTCTAAGCCCCACACTGGTTGTTCATGTCCGTGGAAGCTCCGACAGTAGTACATAACCGACAGACGCGAAACGGCGAGCCGTGGGCGTTTTCGGCCCATAGTTGTTAGCAGCAAGACGATAATGTGGGCGGTAGGTCTAGAGCGGCGTCGGTCGAATTTGGCGGACCCTTTCTGACAACTATTTTGGTCTTGGCATTCAGTGCAGGAATTGGTCTTTGTTATTGTTTTGAACGGTGAGTTATTCCTGAACTCCTTCTTCGCACCTCCTCAGAGGTTTTACTTGTGTTTATGAAAAGATGTGTTTTTGAACAGGCGTGTTTTTTTCTTTTTTTCTTTCATCGCCCGTTCGCTCGTCGTGAGATAAGGTTATAAGTACCATTAGGACTAAAGTTCCCCATCCAAAAGCGTAACTATCGCAAACCTAGTCGCAACCATGCACTCCCGATTGGGAAGGAGGTACACACAGATCCAAACAAATGTCTGGCCATCGCTACACTTGTAGAGCTGTAGATGTGTTCGTCGGGTGGTGGTCCAACATCTTGCTGACCAGCCTGTGCGTCCGTAAGGGTGCAAAACTCTCTACTAATATTATATCTCATCTTCATCTGGCGTCATGTCGCTGAGGGCCAGTACATTACATGATAATTAATGTGCGGATATTTTTTGGCTACGTGCAACCCGGATATTATTTCATGGAGATGGTTGGAATGCACCCCTGCCTCGATACATGTGTCTTGGAACAGACAAGACAGAGTCGGCGGCTATTGTGGGAGCACACCAGGTAGGGTCTTATGTAGCTAACTGATGTAACCAGCAGTAGCTACATCAACTAATTGTTCTTATTGTTCTGCTGTTATTTCTAGCCAATCAGACTACAAACTGCCGGCACAATACTCCATATTCTGCACCCCTCCTCTAGACCATACATAGTAGCACCCTGTGCAAAATATCTCAGATTGTTATTTTTCTGATCCTTTTCTGACTTTTCCGACCCTTTTCATGTCTCTGGCTGCTGTACCATGTGCAGCATGCAGCCCATTGATCGGAGTCAACCTTGACCCCCGAGGCGACTAATTATAATATCGATTTCTCAGCCGTTGACGTTGCTTTGACGGCGACATGTTTCAAAAGCGTGTCATTCGGGCGGCAGATAATCATGACCTTCGCATGAGCGGTTGTGGTTGTTTACGGTCTTTTCATCTTTTCAAAGCGCCCTACTTGTGGATAGCCAACCTTCAAGGCCAAGTACATACTCCCTACAGCATGAGGAGCTAATCACAGTACGTACATTTCGCACAATGGACTTTGTGGACCCAGAATGCACCGTTAGTGAGCCCATCGGATCCCGCAGAGGTAGGTTGGACGGCTCGGCGCACGCTACTGTATTAGATAATCGCTTTGTCAGGCGGTTAGTTAGTTGCGAAACGTCACAGCGCTTGTCAGCTTTCAATATTTCGCTTGGTCACCCGTCAGAACCGTATCTGAAACAATGTCATTGATTGACTGGCGACCGCGATACACTCTTGCTGTTGCGCACACTGTAAGCGGCGGTACAGTGCTGGTTGAGTTCAAAAAACCGATGGCGTTGAGATGTGGTTCAGGTGTGATTGAAGATGGTGATACATTACTCATCGTGAAGAGTCGGTCTCTAAGGCTGTCTCTAAGGCTGTCTTCAAGTATCCGTCTTCAGGTATTCTTCAAGTCTTCACCACCTGCAACGTTGATGGTCTCACCGCGGTCTCAGTTTCGGCGACTCCACCCTCCTGCGCTTGATCCCCACTCTGATGTCCGTGCCGTATGCTCCATGTGCAAAGTGCATTGAGTGTATGGAGACTACAATAGGAGGTTAGGAGATGAGGAGGTTAGGAGAACCAGCGATAACCAGACTCCAACGGATCGTACAACGGCAATGTTACATCTGTCACATCTGCCACTGCCATGGCAACCGAGAGCAAGGCTGACTCTCGGCTGAAACGTTGATAGATTTGCGGTTTTGCTGACGTCTTCAAGTCACATCTGTTTCGTACCTTACTAGTCTCGGTAGATCTGAAAACAGACGGCAAAAACCACACGCTCTCAGTGGGCACTGCCTCACGGGTAATAGGACCTGCCCCATCCGTCGATATTTGTTTTTTTAGCACTTCTCAAGAGACACCCACGCAACACGCTCGTTTTTGGCGTTGCTGCAAGTGCGTCTTTTGGCGTTGTCGTTTGTCTTTTAGCGTTTGTCTTTATGTTTTGGTTTTGTGTTTTGCACTTGGTTCGTCTTTGTCTCACGCGCTAAAAGAGCAAAGTGCTAAAGTCTATGTCCCAAGTAAGTGAATCTGGGTAAACTGTCTCTTGGGCAAATCATGTATATACATCTCTGTCTGGTGAATTGCCAGAGAGACCCACTACACTTTCCAGCCCCGACGCTGAGACGGCTGCTTTAGATACCCCAGCAGTAGAGGTTTGAGGGACAAGCGACTCATACAAGCGAGCCTTACGACTCATACCGACTCATACCGACTTATACAACCAACTCATACGACCTACAATCAACACATCGCTCGACACATCACTCGACACACAACCGACTCATCGATTCACCCCCATGAAATGATCATCAGCCTGACTGTGACGGTTAAAACGACGCTATCCTCTGCGTTTGTGCTTCTGCCGATTCCCGTGGCGGTTCTGGCGTTTGTGGCGGCGTCTCCCCTCACTTCTCCATGGCGAGCGGCTCTGTATCTCCAGGGAGCCGCGTCGGTGGTCCAGGCAGCGTCGTATGCGGTTTTTCTCGTCAGCAAAACAGCCATTCCGGTGTGTGTGTTTTCGGCGTTTTTGGCCTGGCTCGCAGGACTCGTTTTTTACGCCAAAGTCGTGAGAGATGTGGTTTTCGGAGAACCGACGGTTTTGCATTCCGCACACGCAGGCGTGGCGACGGGCCATTTTGCGCTGTGGAGCGTGGTGGCGGCTCTGGCAGGAGCGTACTCTTTGTTTCTGCTGGTTTCCGAGCACTCCAGTATTATTGTTGGAATAAACGAGGGCTCTGTCAGAAACAGCCCCTCAACAATCAGCGTGGACCAGTTCAAAGTCGATCCTGAAACGAACCTCAACATGAACACTAACAGTACGACCATGTCACACGGAGGCTATGCTGGTCATGCCTCTCTTAACCACAGCCAAAGCAACAACTCTCACACCAGACCCACCCAACCAGGACCCACCCAGGAACACCACTCCACTCCGTTGTTACCGAGTATGGACAATGACGTTGTTGCTGTGGACAACTCCACAGTTGTCGTCAACTCTCTAGAAGGTCTGGAGGCTATTCCTGTAGGTGGTGGTCCCCTTGCTGACTCAGCTCCAGTCCCCACCTCCAGACACACCCAAAGCACGTCTTCGTTCGGATCCATCAACTTTGCCGGTCTCAACATCCGACCGCCTCCATCGTCAAAGTTCATCCATCCGTCGCTCCAGATTCGTCACAATGGCCGAAGAATGGATCGACTAAGACACAGCATCGACGAGCTCAGCGACGGTCACGTGCGAGGCGATTCTGCCGGCAAGTTCGACTCCTCGGAACTTGTAGTGGCGGGTCCTAGACGAGAATCAGGCGAACACTCCTCGTTTGTGTCTGGACAGCGGCACTCCACAGAGCTGTTGCATACAGGCACCCAGTCTGTCTTCTCTACAGCCACCACCGCCACAGAACTGACGGTCAAGTCGCCAACAGGAGCCGAAGCTGCTGCTGCTGCTGCAACCCCTCCTTCTTCCCCCACAAAATCTTCGCACGGCTCGATCTACAACTCTGCGCACAATTCTCTCAATTCGTCGCCCGCCAAATCGTGCTCGCCTCGAAAACCCAGCCGTCTGGGCAGGCTCAGCCGGCTGTCGCTCAGTCTGGAGGGTCTCAACGACATTTCGCCGAAAAAGCTGCGAAAAAGCCGCTCTGATTTCGTGCTGCCGGGGTCTCGAGATAAAAATGACTCTCCAGACGACGGAGTGACGACCCCACAACCCGACGAATTCAACCAGTGGGAAATCCAGGACGTGGCGTGGAACCTGAGAAACGTATCTGGCTCTTCGGCAGATACCGACGGTACGAGTACTCGTCAAGAAGGTCAGAGATCGGCCAGTGGGGCTTCTAGTGGGGTGAACATTATCACCAGTCGGGGTTTTGTCCGTGAGGAGGTGGTTTAGGGGCGTGACGCGGACACTGACACCGACACTGAACGCTTTCAACACCTTTCTAACATTTCTAACGCTCTCGAACATCTTCCTCATCTAGTTTGTAGATTTGGTCACTTTCAACCCCTTCAAGATGTCTGACACTGGAACGTCTTTCTGACACTGGACACCTCCAACCCCTTTGACATGTCTAACACTGAAACATCTCTAAGATGTATATTTATAACTTATTGCATTGCATTTAACACATTACTAGAGACTGCAACTGTAGAGCTATGCTGGTGGTTGACTAATGTCTGTCCTGTACAAGTACATAGGAGTTATCTCCTGGTCTGGAATCTATCGAAACGGTGTGTCACATTAACTGAATCATACGTCTCTCGATGTCACATCTCAATGTCACATGTCTGTGACAGATGTGCAGTCTGTTGACGGTATTGTTTCAGAATGATAAAGCGTATTGATGGTCGATGTAATTGCACCATTCAACTCTAAGTGGAACAGTATAGCTTTTAAAATCTGCTGAGACTCCGCTGGATTTCGTTTTTTGTCCTTCCACGGCCTCTTGTACAAGTACGACGTACCCCCACAAACCTGTTTCATCTTCCATACACTGCCAAAAGTGGAAATACTCTGTTGGCATGCACAGGCACGTCTGTCGGCAAAAGGAAAATGTCTTTGGCGATATTATTTGCTGCAAATAATTATGGCAGCCCGGTAACTCGAAACATGGCAGCCGTTATTCTGACGTAATATCCCAGGTGGTAATCTATCTGACATGTGACAACCGGATTATTATCGCCTAACGGACTGTCGCTGTACGAGACCTGTCTTAGCTAAAGCGTAACTACGGACAAGTATACTATCTACTACAAGTAGTACTCAAGATAGATCCTTCTGCCGCTGAAGGAGTAGACTATGTGATTGTACTCGTAGTAGACGAACCCTCGTCAAGTTTTGCGCCACTTTTCACCCCTTCAATGTCTCTAGGGCTTGATACACCTCATCTGAACATCATCCAAGGCTGTCTGGGTTTCCTGACATGGGTTTCAGCTTCGTCTTTACACCGTGGTAGAACCCATAGACAGCTGACGTGGTTATACCTCTCATCAATCAGTATCATGGTGTGCCAAACAGAAACGTCCGAACAATCTTCCTACAAACACAGAACTTGTGGAAGACTGGCCGTTCAGTGAAAGAGTAAAGGAGGCTCACTTTGCCAGTCAATTTTATTTTATGTTATTTTATGTTATTTTATTTTATTTTTCAACAATACCTGCATGGACGGTATTTGACGAGGCTGCAAAATATAAGCCGTATTTTGTTCACCTCTATTATGACCCAACATGGCACCCTGGACCTACAAGTAGCCTACATCACGTGAACCGAGCTCTACAGCGAATCATCTATATTATCGAGTTCACGTGTACGTTTAGAAACATTTGCTTAGTCATATGAGGCGTTGGAAGTCGACTTTGATCGAGTCTGAGGTTGTGGTTTGGTCCTACCAATACCAATGTTGAGGCTCGTCCTGACTCTGCGAAAAGACATCCTTGTACGTACAGTGAAAAGTAGGTGAAACAAAGAGACAATCCTCCAAGGGTCGGGTTATATTCATGAAGAAAACCCCCTCTTTTACTAAAGCACATGAACTATTGATTTACTCGTACGTGGGGGTTTGCCCGAATTTGAGGTTGTTGTTTTGATCCTATAGCTACAGTATGTACGTATCGGCCTGTCTGATTTTGGCGATTAAAAGGCGGATAAACGTGACTTCAGTATCGAATAGCTTACTAATCAATTGAAAGGAATACAATCGGAAACGTTGATTACTAATTTTGGACCAAGTCGGTTTTCTCAAGTCAGTTCCATCTTCCTTCCTCCTCCTGCTTACTAACAACCTCTCCCTGTACCTCTGTGCTGCAGCCAGTGTGGAAACTTTCAAATTTTTTGCATTGAACGGTTTCGATTCTGCACACTACACGACTACCGCCATGGACGATCTGTTTGATGTGTTTGACGGTCCCGTGGACCAGCCTCCTGTCAAGCGGCAGAGGGTTGATAGGGAGAGCGATAAGAGCGATAAGAGCGATAAGAGCGATAAAAACGACAACGACGACAACAAAAAGAGCGAAAACAACGACAACTCTTCTGATGGCAAAATCCTCGGCGCCCAAACGTCCGTCCTCGATGAAGCACGAATTGCCACGATGGACTCGTTTGAAAAAACCGCCGAGCGAGAAGTGGACGACGCCGAAAACGGAGTGGACTCCAGTGACGGCAAAGTCAAGCTGCAGCACCAGGTTCGCCACCAGGTCGCAGTGCCCCCCGGATACGACTACACGTCGATTTCGGAGCACGTGATCGTGGACCCCGCCCGAACCTACCCGTTCACCCTCGACCCCTTCCAGGCCGTGTCTATCCAGTCCATTGACCGACATGAGTCTGTCCTTGTCTCTGCGCACACTTCAGCCGGCAAAACGGTGGTGGCCGAGTACGCCATTGCCCAGTGTCTGCGCAACAAGCAGCGGGTCATCTACACATCGCCCATCAAGGCGCTGTCGAACCAAAAGTACCGGGAGCTGCTGGAGGACTTTGGCGACGTGGGGCTTATGACTGGCGACGTGACCATCAACCCCAACGCCTCGTGTCTGGTCATGACCACGGAGATTCTGCGGTCCATGCTGTACCGAGGCTCGGAGGTGATGCGCGAGGTCGCGTGGGTCATCTTTGACGAAATCCATTACATGCGAGACACAGAGCGAGGAGTGGTGTGGGAGGAGACGATCATTCTGCTGCCCGACACGGTGCGGTACGTCTTCTTATCCGCCACGATCCCCAACGCCCTGCAGTTTGCCGAGTGGATTGTCAAGATCCACCAGCAGCCCTGTCACGTGGTGTACACGAATTTCCGGCCCACCCCTCTGCAGCACTACCTGTTCCCCTCGGGAGGCGACGGAATCCATCTGGTGGTCGACGAACGGTCGCAGTTCCGAGAAGAAAACTTCCAGAAGGCGATGGGCCAGCTGCAGAACAAGGACGGAGAGACTAAGAAGCAGGCTGGCGGCGGCAAGGGCGTCACGGGCAACTCGGACATCTACAAAATCATCAAGATGATCATGATGAAAAATTACAACCCCGTGATTGTCTTTTCCTTCTCCAAGAAGGACTGCGAGGCGCTGGCGATGAAAATGTCCAAGCTGGACTTCAACACCGCCGACGAGCACGCCATGGTCCAGAAGGTGTTTACTAACGCGCTTAGTCAGCTATCTGAGGACGACCGCTCGCTTCCGCAGATCAAACACATTCTGCCGCTGTTGAAACGCGGCATCGGTATCCATCATTCCGGTCTGCTGCCCATTCTCAAGGAGGTGATTGAGATTCTGTTCCAGGAGGGCCTGCTCAAGTGTCTGTTTGCCACAGAGACCTTTTCCATCGGTCTCAACATGCCGGCCAAGACGGTGGTGTTCACGGGAGTGCGAAAATGGGACGGAAAGGCCCTCAGATGGGTCTCTGGAGGAGAGTACATCCAGATGTCTGGTCGAGCCGGCCGACGAGGTCTGGATGACCGAGGAATCGTCATTCTCATGCTGGACGAGCAGATGGAGCCTGCCGTGGCCAAGGGAATGGTCAAAGGTGAAGCTGACCGTCTCAATTCGGCCTTTCACCTTGGATACAACATGATTCTGAATCTGATGCGAGTCGAGGGCATTTCCCCGGAGTATATGCTTGAGCGGTGTTTTTTCCAGTTCCAGAACGTGTCTCAGATTCCCGAATTGGAAGACAAGAGACGGGAGGTTGAGGCCGAGGCCGACGCTATCAAGATCACCAACCCCAACGTCAAGGAGTACTACGATCTCAAGCAGTCCATAGCCTCTTACGGAGAAGATATGCGGCACATCATCACCCATCCCTCCAACGTTTTGTCCTTCCTACAGCCTGGACGTCTGGTAGAGGTCAAGGACGAGCTGGAAGATGGAGGACGAAAGGTGGAGCGGGATTTCGGCTGGGGAGCGGTGGTTTCGTTCGCCAAGGTGCCTCCCAAACAGCAGCTGCAGAAGAATCTCTCGGATCACGAGATTTACATCGTCGACGTGCTTCTGCCCGTCAAGGAGGGCTCTCTGAGCAGCAAGCAACCCGGCTCGATTCGTGCGGACGTGGAAAACGGGCTTTTTGAGGTCGTTCCCGTGACTCTCAAGTCGCTCAAGGCCATTGCCAACATTCGAATCGTGCTGCCAAAGAGCCTCAAGTCTGCCAGTGAGCGACGGGTCGTGGCCAAGTCCATCAAGGAGGTCAAACGACGGTTTCCCGAAGTGCCCCAGCTCGATCCGGTTGAAAACATGAAGATCAAGGACGACACTTTCCAGAGCCTCGTCAAAAAGGTCGAGGTGCTGGAGGGCAAGCTCGCCAAAAACCCCTTTGTCCAAGACCCCAACCGAGACGAGGTGTACGCCGAGTACGCCCACAAGATGGCGCTGGAGAAGAAGGTCAAGGAGCTGGCGGACGATATTGCCAAACATTACTCTATCTTGCAGCTGGACGAGCTCAAGAACCGAAAACGGGTTTTGCGACGGCTGGCGTTCATTGAGGACGACGTTATCCAGCTCAAGGGCCGGGTAGCGTGCGAGATTTCATCTGGAGACGAGCTGCTGCTCACGGAAATGCTTTTCAACGGTAATTTCAACGATCTCACCCCAGAAGTCACCGCGGCACTCATGTCTTGCTTTGTGTTTGACGAAATGACCAAGGAACAGCCCAAACTAAGAGCAGAGCTCGATACCCCGCTCAAGGCGATGCAGGAGGTGGCCCGCAACGTGGCCAAGGTGTCGCGAGAGTGCAAGCTCGACGTGGTGGTCGACGACTACGTCAACAAGTTCAAAATGCAGCTGATGGACGTGGTCTACGCGTGGTGCAACGGCGCCAGCTTCTCGCAGATCTGCAAGATGACGGACGTGTACGAGGGCTCGCTGATCCGAATGTTCCGACGACTCGAGGAGCTGTTGCGCCAGATGGCCATGGCTGCCAAGACCATTGGCAACGAGAAGCTCGAGGAGAAGTTCAACCTGGCGCTGGACAAGATCAAGCGAGATTTGGTTTCCGCGGCTTCCCTGTATTTGTAAGAACATGGAGAATGTGTAATTAATGAAAATGTATATTTCGACAAAAAATTGAACTACAAAGGGTGGATTTTATTGCACCAATGGATTCACCGGAAGAGACTGCGTAGAATGGCTCACAACGGGCTGATGTTTTGCATACCGACTCAGGTGTATCTACAGTACAGTACTGTACTGCATTCAACAGTATTCCAACTGAGCACTGTCAAATGATCATGTGTAATATCCTGGTGTCAAATGTTACATGAACGTTTTTTTTTACAATCACATAATGCATTAACTATAAACAGAAATGAGAGACTATTCCTTATGTCCACGTTGTGAAGGTGAAGCGCGTCAAATGCCATGTCGCTGGGATGACGCCACATCCCTGATTCGGGGAAAGCCTTTCGGCTGAAAACCCCTAGAGGATGGGCAGCTCGGGGGTTCTAAGTAATATACTTGACTGTTTGTAACTTTCTTAAGGGGCTAGTTAAGCTGGGTACTCTGCTGTAACTGGGGATCGAACTGACTGAAGTTCTAGACTAGATTTAGGGTTCTGACAGAAATCTAGTGTGTCAATTGCGTCTTACTGTAGAAGTACTAATTTTTTTTTTACAACATATTCTTTATTATTACAAGTACCGGTACAAGTACCAAGTAATATGTAGCTAATGTAGATAGTCATCTAAGGGGGGGGGGGGCGGGGGGGACTGCCGGTATCAGTCGTGAAAGCACTTCAAAGAATGGATGCTTGACTGCTAGAAGCAGATCGATCCATGTCATTGTTGAGTGAGTCTCGCTCTTGTTGGTCAGATGATCATATAACGCTCTCTAGCTGTCTGCACTGAGTTCATGACCTCCTACTGTGTGTATTGCAACTAATTCATATCGAAGAAACTATAAATCCAACACAAGATCATCTTTGTAAGATTTGTAATCTGTGTCACACTGCAGGTTCTCCACCAATACCCCAAGTAACGTCAAGTATAATTTACTTGGGACGATAATGTAATAGTCCAATTTCGCTACGATTGTGGGACATTTTGTACTTATTATCATTAGTCCGCTAAGAAACACCCTACCATCTATCCCTCCAGACTCCCCTTATTTCATTTCAAGAACGGGAACGTGGGAAATGCACCCCTAAATGACTTTTTCCTTCACTATTCCCAAGTAATTGGTCTTAACTAAGACGGAAATACAGCGCAGTGCAACAGGTCTCGCGGTAAACCCTTCAATTTCAAACCATATGAAAAAAATAAAAGCACCATACGAATTACCAAGAGATACCGAGTCGAATGGTATGTTTTTCAACACTCTTAGTCTCAGTCATTTGGATCTACTTGTAGACTTATTCTCCTGACTAGACTGTACGAATGAGGCAGTTGTAAAAGAAGTCCAAATGAGCTGATTTTCTCAAGTGTCGGTCTCGTTATATCATTTGTGAAAATTCGGAATCTCCTTCGTTTCCTGTGCTTACGTAAGAAGTATTGTAGCTAATGAATGTCTTTTAAGGCGTGCAAAAAAGCTCAAAATGAGCTGTTTTTTTTATAGTAGTAGCTAGTAGCCTTTGTGAATCATCTGTGAAAAATTGGAATCTTTTCAATCCGTATTTCGTCTTCTACAGTGTTGTTTTAATACACGCACCATAAGACAACAATACCACTATGTAAAACGCGCAAAACTTCTCCGAATGAGCTGATTACTTCGAAAAAGTGACTAGTAGCCTGTTTAAATCATCTGTGAAGAAATTGAATCCCTACGACTTATCCTTCGCCATCTACAGCGTATTGTTTGAGTGCTAGTATCGTAACGCAAAAGTACCAGTATTAGGTACGTTTTAAGAGCCCAAATGAGCTGATTTTTTGAACCAAGCATTCAGTGGCCCTTTTATAAGATCTGAGAAAATTTGGCGTCTTTTCTATTCATCCTTCCTCTTCTACAGTGTTGTTTGAGTAGTAAGATTGTGTAGCTAATGATTGTCTGGTAAGGCAGTATTAAAGCATGTAAAAAAGTTCCAAATGAGCTGATTTTTTCATGGAGATGACTAGCGGCCTATCTGGAATCTATTCCGCCCACCCTTCGACTTCTACAGTGTTGTCTGAGTATTGTACCACATCTTCACTACTCAATAAAGTTCGTTAACAAACGTCAACCATTCAATAGAGTTCGAATATGTCATCCAAACGAATCAGTAACACCTCTTCTCCCCACACAATGCTCAGAAGACTGCAGCGAAAATTACCCCAGAGCGATACCCTTTCAGGCCACCTGAGTCAACTGCACGCGCACGGTTTTCTCGATCCGGGTCTGTATCACGTGATCCAAACCCGGGCCAACCTCGATGACAGTTTTCGACACTTTCTCAAAGCCACCATTATCGTGCGAGGACGGTTGAAGGTCGTGAATCGGCTGATTTTGTCGCAGGAAGTCGCCCAATTCACGTATCCGGCGTTTATTCGGCTTTTGTCGTCCATGTCGAACCGAGAAAGTGTTTTACATACGCATGTTCAGGGCGTTTTCGATCCGTTCGACAAACCGCCAATTGACGACAAAAACTCGACCCATACGCCTATTGAGGCACTCTGTGAGACCGGGTGGCGCAAATTGGAGTTTGTGCTGGGCCGTCACGAGTTTGCCAAGCTGATTCTGGGCAATATGGTGTTTATGGAGTTGAGAAAGGACTGTTACTTCCAGGTCTCGGGTCCTCGCGTTGATCACGTGATCACGGGGGGCAGAAATCGCCCCAAGCTGTTGAAGGGTCCACCGGGAAGGATTGGCCAAAAAGTCCCCCGGAAAAACGTGTTGAGATGCAAACAGGGCATGTACTACAGTCTGGGGAAAACAGGATACAATTTGAGCCTACGAGATCTGATGGACCTCAAGGACCAAAAAGTCGAAATTGAACATGTTCTGGAATCCATGTTTCCTTATTCGTACGACAAATCGCGTTCCAAAGGCACTATTCCTAAACGTCTTGTGCCCTTTGTCGACATTGTCTCTACCATCATGAACAAGTGTCAAAAGTACAATTTTCTGCGACTGTTGGACACGTGGTTCCCTCTAGATCGAGACTACGACTCTTCAGGACATTCGCTCAATCACGTGGTATCGTTTTGTTTTGCGGCTTCTCATCTTCTTTTTCCACATGTTCTTTTTGGCTCCGCAGACAACTGGGCCGTTTTGCGCTCGAAATACGTCTACTACTTGAACCTGCCTGCTAGGACGGCTCCTCATCTGGACACTATGACGCAAGGGTTCAAATTGACCGACATTGACTGGCTTTTCACGTCCGACAAGAATCTGAAAAAGTCGAGAGACGACATGTTCAAGGCAAAAGAGCTGTTTGACCAGCTGATGATCTGGATGACTAACCGGTTTCTGCCACAACTCCTGCGCTCCTTTTTTTACTTTACAGACTCTTTAACCAGCGACCAGATCATTTATCGCCAAGCTGTGTGGCAACAAAGGACCCGGGCGACGTTACAAGAGCTCAAACGCACCCAGTTTTCCAGTCACGTGCTCACTCCGTCGGATCTGGGCGTTTCCAAGTTCAGACTGGTGCCCAAAAAGGCAGGTTTTCGGCCCATTGTGTCTCTTGGACGACCTACTCAGGGTTCGAAAAAGGCAACGTCGGTCAACAGAAAGCTCTCAAAGCTGCACAAGGTGCTGTACCAGGAGTTCCGACTCGGAGGACATAATCGGTACGGTCTTGACTCTGTTCATTTGTTGAAAAAAGTCCTGGCAAAGTACCAAAACGGGGTCAAGAGTGATCTTCAACATCTTCAGTTTGTCAAGATCGACGTGACGGCAGCTTTCGACACGATTCCAGCGTCCAAAGTGAAAGACATTTCACGACGATTGCTCAATTGTGACAGCTACTCGCTCCATAGACATTCTCGAATCATGCCGATGAGCTCAAAGACAATTTTGAGATGGTTCAGCACGTCACGTGCCTGCGACGGACGGTCTGAGGGAACTCTGCAGGCGTTTAGACGGCTGGGAAACAAGGGCATTGTGGTTGACGAGAACAAAAGCGACAGTATCGGCAAACAGTTGCTCTACAAGCTGCTGAACGACCATCTGTTCCGAAACGACGTTATTATAGACGGCCAGGTTCATCGACAGGTGCGGGGAATCCCCCAGGGCTCTGTTCTCTCCTCTTTGTTCTGTTCCATGGTCTACGAGGAAATGGTGCTTACTAAGTTTTCTGATTTGGTCGATAGACCAGATACTTGTCTGATGCGGTACGTTGACGACTTTCTGCTCATCACCACAGATACTGCTACAGCCACGGAGTTTCTAACTAGAGCTCTGGAAGGTGTTCCTGATTACGGAGTCTCTGTCAACCGTTCAAAGTGTCTGGTCAACTTTCCACTGACGATAAACGGGTCCAAAATCGCCCAACTCGGAAAAGACGAAATGATGCCTTTTCTGGGCATGAAAATCGACCCTACTAATCTCCACATCCACAGAGACTATCCCTATAGCTCTTCGTTAATGTGGGTCGATAAAGGAGTCAGACTGGCTGCTGTAGCTCTCCGAGCTAAGGAGTACTTTTCAGCTCGATTTCCACGACTGCTGCTCAACAAAAGTGTTCCTGAAACTGTGGTTTTGAAAAACGTCTCGGCGTGTTTCAGGTACGTGTTTCTGCGAGCTCTACGCACTCTCAAACACTTTGACAACGTTCCTGAAATGAGACTAGCTCAGGAAGCCGTCACTCTGGCTGCTGAAATGATTGACGTGTCGCTGTGTGTGGTTGCTCCGAAATGTCCCCATGTCGAGCTCAAGAAACTGCGAGGTTGGCTCACCAGAATAGCCGTCAAGTCTCTAGAGAGGAGGAGGTGATGGGTGTCATGTGATCAAACTGATTTACACGCGAGTTATCACGTGATTAAACAACTATATTTGTACAAGTAGCTACTTGTTCTGAGAGAGATTGATGTCTTTATGAGGGTCTATCAAGTACAGTCAGTATCCAAGAATTCATCACTCTCAACAAGCAATTCTGAGCTGACGTGATCGGACAAGTGCAATCTCCATAGACATTACCGTCGACTAACTGCACAGGTAGCTACAAGGCTTTCTTTGATTTTTTTTTCTTTATTTTTCTTTTTTATAATTCAATTCGAAATTTTGTGGCAAAGTATTCAACATTTTCTACAAGAGTCATATGGCAACAAAAGTACACCATTCGAATCAGAATCGCCGTATGATTTCAATAGTAGTTGAAAAATCGGATTTCCAACAATATACGGACTCCAGACGTTTCACTTGTGATCACACTACCTTGTACTCTTACTTGTGGCCTACCAATCTGGTCACGTGACATGGCCAATCTGAGGAGGTGGAGTACCAACGTCGCATTTCCACGTCACGTGACTTGAACCTGCATCAACATTCAGTCATAACCTGATCTCCAGCTTCAATCGTATGCACCAACAAAATAGTGTGTATTAGGCTACTTCTACAAGTAGCGGTTCTTGTGCTCGCAAGAAATGTGTGATAAACGTCTTTGAATGATTGAAAGCACACAGTCACAGCAACGGTGTCATCTCTAGTGTATGAATAGAGGTCTATAGTACTTTACTCGTGCTTCCGTCTCCACCTCCCTCCTTCAATCATGTATATTGAGTTTGAGAGAGGGGTGATAATGGAAACGACTTTTCCTAAATCCAGACACAGATTCAGAGTCTCCAGAGCTTGGGGAGTATTTTGAAATAGTTATCTTTTCGATATCTCAACTTTTGACCAATTACCAGTCTCTAATATGTTTCTCTCCTCATGTATAATTATTACATTAAGTTTAGAGGTTGAAGGGAGGGGGGTAAGATGGGCAGCAATAGAGCCGACTTTCCCTAAATTAAAAGACATATTCAGAGTCTCCAGAACTCGGGGAGTATTTTAAAGCGTTTTTCTTCTCAATATCTCCACTTTTGATCAACTACCAGTCTCCCACATCTTCCTCTTCTTCACAGTCATGTCATGCACCATAAGCTTCGATCATGCATGCAAGATGGTCATCATTCAGCACTCTTCGCCACCGATCTGAGAAAAGAGAATCCCCTGTTCTCTTTCAGGCATATCATGGAGGACCACCAAAGCCGACCCAAAAAACTCAAGTATCTGTTTGATCCACGCCAAGACGTGTTGAGGTTTGGCACGCCGAAAAAACAGGTCTTTTGTCCGCTGTGTCCCTTGGATATCACGGCGCTCACTATTGGAGAGCGCAATGCTCATGCCGAGAGGTGTCTTGGGGTTGAGGTGGATGGTGAGACGGTTGCCGGGGGAACCGGCGAAGAGACGACACCTGATGATTTCACGAAATCTGACGACTTGACGTTTACAGGTACTCCGGTCAAGACTGAGAGAGCTACGCCGATCTTTCTGGCAGACGAGTTTCTTCACTTGTTGAACGGGGGTGTGAAGAATCACGTGATCGAGGGCGTGACCGAGGGCGTGATCAAGGAGGAGACCAAGGATGATATTTACTTCAGTGCTGATGAGGTGGTTACTACCAAAAAAAACCAACAAAATGCCAAGGTCAAAACCAAGCCAAAAAACCAGGTCAAAACCACACAAAAAGCCAAGACCAAAGCCAAACAGAAACCCCCCACCTCCACCCAAATGGTGGTGTGCAATGACCAGGGAGAAATGTCTTCCACCACTCCTCCCGAACCTGTCAAAGCCAAACGAACTAAAAAACCAGCTCCGGCTTTCAAAACCATCAACATGGGACTCACCAACATTGCAGTCGACTCGTTCATGCACGGACCTCTCGAAGGCATCAATCTCTACTTTCTGTCGCATTTCCACGCAGACCATTATGGAGGATTACGTAAGGCGTGGAGCCACGGCCCCATTTTCTGTACCCCCATCACTGCAGCTCTGTGCAAAATGAAACTGGGGGTCCTGGACGAATGGCTCGTGCCGATCCAGACACATGTTCCCTTTTGTGTTGGCAAAGACGTCGAGGTGGTCTTTTTTGACGCCAACCACTGTCCTGGAGCAGCCGTGATGCTTTTCACCAGCCCCTCAAAGACGGCGGTTCATTGCGGCGACTTTCGAGCCAACATGAATCTGGTTCGTGAACTGCGACAGCAACTCGACGGCCGCGAAATCGACGAAATCTACCTCGATACCACCTATCTGGGGCCTAGTCATGCGTTTCCCAGCCAGAATCGGGTCGTTCAAGTGTGTGCGGATTTCTGTGTGCGGCTGAACAACATGAAAATGGACCAGCTGGAAAAAGCCCAACGACAATCGACCATTGGACGGTTTTTCTCCTCCCCCTCAAACACTAACTCTCCGGTTCTCCGTACTCTGTTTGTGGTGGGAACATACACGATTGGCAAGGAACGACTAGCGGTGGAAATAGCCATCCGTCTACAATCCAAGCTGTACGCAGATACCACCAAAAGACGTATTCTCAAGACGTTCAACAACCCCGTCATTGACAACTTACTAACCTCCGACCCCCTGGAAGCCCAGGTTCATCTTGTTGCGCTCGGCAAAACCAGAAAAGACCTGCTGTTCGAGCATCTCAAAAGCTACAAGCCGCATTTTTCCAAAATCGTCGCCTTTGCTCCCACAGGATGGAGCTACCGACCTCCCAAGAGTGCCGTACAGGCCAACGAGCAAGCCACAGACCTGAGACCGAGCTACTACGACTTTGGAGACCTCGAATACAGCGTGGAGAGCCTGGACCGCAATCTGGAGCGATCGGCGATCGAGCCGGTGCAAAAGTACAACGTGCCGTACTCTGAGCATTCGTCGTTTGTCGAGCTCAGGGCCTTTTGTCTCAACATGGCTGCCTCGACGATCATTCCGACCGTGAATATGTCTAGCCAAGAGAGTGTCAGAAAGCAGATGTACTGGCTGGACATGTGGACCGGTCAGGCCAGAGAGGGCGTTTGATTGTATATAGGAGTCATTAATTTATTGCATTGTGGTGAGGAACGTGAGGACAGTCAGATCACGTGTCACGGAATATACAGCCACCACGTGCCCCAGTGGACATACTGATCGAGACATCTCTCAACAAACCTTGACTAGCGATCTTACGCCAGTCTCTGTTGAGCATTCTAAGCGATTATATTCAAATTGCGAATTTGGCAAATTGCTGGAGTATGTACTTGTAGTCAGCTTCAGAAGTCGTCTTTATCAAATCTTCCATTTTGAGCACACCCACAACTCTGGAAGAACAGATAAAGCAGGACCTTCAGTGGTGGTGGTTTTTTTGTTTTTTTTCATCACTCAAAAGCTCAGCTAACAACGTCTCAATTGAGTCTTGCTCTGAGATCAACTGATGGCTGCCTACAGTACATACAGTACCTATATACACGTTCATTGGTTGTCTTGACGTTGATAGTGATGCTTTAGATTGTAAACCTCAATCCGAGTGCCCAAAACAACTTCACCAATAATGCCCCTACAGAAAACCCAAGCATACAGATCGACTCCGCGTACCCACATTCCAGTACAAAGTTGCAGTCAGATCTGCGATATCTCTGCCACCTGATGACTGAGTGTGTCGTATCGCAACTATCTGTTAATCGAATGAGTGCCGTTGTCAGAACGCAACGTTGCCCCGTTAATGTACTTGCGAAAGAAACGATTTTGACATCATTGTAATCAGTAGAGGCTGGAGATCAGTTTGGTATGTTTTTAATACTCATATCCTGCCCTAGATACGCTTGAGCATTTCCCGATATCAAAATCAATAGCCTGTTGGGGATAGTTAAAGCTTATAGTTGGGAATAGTTGAAAGAAAAAGTCCTTTAGGGGGGTATTTTCAATGTTCCCGTGATTTGATTGGAACGGATAAAGCGTCATACTGTTACCGGCAGTGTGTTTGCCAACAAATGTGGTCTTACATTTACCAAATGGTATTCAAGGGCTGAGGTATCGCGAAATCCATTTTTTGAGTCAACCGCAATATTGTTGGCTTTACTTAGGCGAATTTGTAAAGCCTATGATGCGCCCAAATAACCCCCTCTACGGAACGAGTGGTACAGAACGTATGGTAGCCTGTGAAGAGAAGCGTAAGAAAGAGTTCTGTATGTACGTGCGTTCATCAGCGTGAGTTTATCTTAGATAATGGCTCTAGAGGCTCGAAAATGTGTTTGAGGGGCTCTACAAGTAGCTACAAGTAGGGTCTTCTTTTTTTTTTTTTTTTTTTTTTTTTCTTCACTCTGAAAAGCTCATACCATTCTACTCAGCGTTAATCGAACGTACAAATACCGAAGCGTACAACAATCTCTTCTGTCGGCACGTGACCACATATCACATGACACATGACCACGTGATCCACTGCCACTGCCACTCTGCAGGTTTGTTTTGACGCGTTACCCAGCAACTGATGCTTGGTAGGAGCCCACACTGTATCTGTGTGTACCAATTTCCCCTTATTGCAGCTCGTTGCCGAGCAACGTGTGTTTTGGGGGGGCTTTGAACCATTGTACAATTCGGATTACTAATACAATAGCAGTGTCCGCGTATCATTCCGTTTCTCCAGCAAGGTGTTGTACTTGTACCTTGTAAATTACCATATTACCCTTCACTTTTTAAAGGCACAATCTTGTCCTTCACAATCCCTCACCTCCTCTTAATACTGTATACAATAGGGTACTTTTCAGTCCGACGCTAATTTGCCACCTGCAGAGGTGCAGGGGAGCATTTCAAGTAAACGGGGTGTGTTTGTGGAGCGTCTTGTTGGCGGTGCTTTTCGTTGCTGCGCGTTGCTGGGACAACCGCCGTCTGTGGGCGTGCTCCAATTTACAGCAGTCTATTTGAAAATTGGCTTTGCGTCTGTTTATGTCCCATCATTTTACCACTCCCTGTTTTATACAGACGATATTCGATTCAGCCGTTTGCGCACGACCTTCAATTGGCCGAGGAATTCTTTTTGTGTGGACACTAGAGACAGACTTCTGACCTTTCCTACAGAACTACGACGTGAGTATGACAGAGGGGGTGGAGAACAGCCTGGCGTGATTGTGATGATTGTGATGATTGGTGCCTGAAGGGGTGAACAGGACAGTTTCGTGGGTGATGTGGTGTTGTGGCCATGTGAACATGTGGTGACGTCTTTTCCCGCGAGAAATGCGACCTGTTGAAGGGCAGCATTTTGTGGGGTATGATTGATTTGCACAGAGACAATGTTGCAACCACAATGTTGCGGTTGAGAATGCAGTGGCGGTTGAGAGATTGCAATCACGAAATTACAGTGTTGTGCTACGTGGCAATCTTTTGACCATCGCGACACGGTGTGTGTTGCGAGACAAAGTGACTCAACTCGACACGACACGTTTACCACCACACACACGATCACTCACGTTCACCCTACAACCTGCTGCAACTACAGCATGTTGTCCGCTAGACTACGGCCTCTTGCTGCGTGGTTCGATTCTTGCTTGCGTGCGAAGCCTGTTGTCCGCGGTTCGATTCTTGCTTACGTGCTAAGCCTGTTGTCCGATAGACTACGGCCTCTTGCTGGTTCGATTCTTGCTTCCGTGCGCTAGACTACGGCCTCTTGCTGGTTCGATTCTTGCTTCCGTGCTAAGCCTGTTGTTGTCCGCTCGAGACCTACGGCCTCTCGCTTCCGTGTACTAACTCAGATGGAAATCGCACCCATCCTTCACGACGCCTTCCAAGGCGCCACGCCTCAGGTGCGAAACGAGGCCAACGCCAAGCTCACGGATGCATACGACAACTACTACACCGACGTGATGATGGCCCTGGCCAACTGCATCAGCACCCAGGATACCCAGATACCCGACGAGATCCGAGTGCTGGCCGGCATCGCCATCAAAAACAACCTCACGTCCAAGGACCCCGAGACCAAGCAGCAGCAGGCCACCAAGTGGCTCTCTGCCGACGGCGGGGTGACGGACCAGATCAAGAGCATTCTGCTGGAGATGTTGAAGAACACAAACCACCAGGTGGCGTCTGCAGCCGCCCAGGCCGTGGCGGCCATTGCCGAAATCGACCTGCCCCAGGGCCGGTGGCCCAGCCTGATGACGACGCTGGTGGAAAACACCAAGGACGAGCAGCCCAGCCACATCAAGATGGCGGCGCTGCAGTCGATCGGCTTCATCTGCGAGCGGGCGGACCGCAACAACGCCGGCGTGGTGTCGCAGGCGTCGGGCATTCTCACGGCGATCGTGCAGGCGGCGCAGTCCAAGGAGTCGGACCAGAACGTGCGGCTCAAGGCCATCGAGGCTCTGGGCGACTCGCTGGACTTCATCCGCGACAACTTTGCCCGGGACGGCGAGCGCAACTGCATCATGGTGGTGGTGTGCGAGGCGACCCAGAGCGACTCCGCCAAGCTGCGCGAGGTCAGCTACGGCACCATGTCCCGCATCATGACCAAGTACTACCGGTTCATGGAGCTGTACATGAAGCAGGCGCTGTTTGGCGTGACGGTCAAGGGCATGCAGGACCCCGACGACTCGGTCGCGTGCATGGCCGTGGAGTTCTGGTCGTCTGTCTGCGAGATTGAGGACAAGAACCAGCGCACCGGCGACGAGTGCTTCGGGTTCGCCAAGGTCGCCGCGCCCAAGGTGCTGCCCATTCTGCTGGAGCTGCTCAACCGGCAGAACGAGTTTGACGACGACGAGGACTGGAGCGTGAGCATGGCTGCGGCGGCGTGCCTGCAGCTGTTTGCCCAGACCATTGGCAACGACGTGGTGCCCGTGACGCTGCAGTTTGTCGAGCAGAACATCGGCAACACGGCCAGCTGGCGCAACCGGGAGGCCGCGGTGATGGCGTTCGGCTCGATTCTGGACGGCCCCGACAACACCCATCTGGCGGACCTGATCAAGCAGGCGCTGGAGCCGATTCTCAATCTCATGAGCGACGACTCGCTGCAGGTCAAGGACACGGTGGCGTGGTGCCTGGGCCGGATCTCGGACCTGGTCATTTCGGCCATCGACGAGCAGGTGCATCTGCCCGTGATCATGAGCACCCTGCTCAAGGGGCTGCAGGACGAGCCCAAGGTGGTGACCAACTGCTGCTGGACCATCATGAACATTTTCGAGCAGCTGGGCCACGGCGGCGTCAACCAGGAGACCACCGTCATGTCGCCCTACTACCCCCAGGTGTTGCCTGCTCTGCTCACGGCCGCGTCTCGCAACGACAACGAGAACAACGCCCGCACCGCCGCCTACGAGGCGCTCTCCACGCTGGTGGTGGTGTGTGCCAACGATTGCATCAACGCCGTGCTGGAGCTGTCGGGCGAGGTGGTGCAGCGGCTGGAAACCACCCTGGAGATGCAGCAGCAGATTGTCGGCATGGACGACCGCATCAACCTGGAGGAGCTGCAGATCAACCTGCTGGGTCTGCTGACCAACATCATCCGCCGAACCGACAAGCTGGTGCTGCCCGCGTCCGACCGGCTCATGACGCTGTTCCTCAGCCTGCTGCAGCACAAGCTGCCCAACTCGCTGATCGAGGAGGACGTGTTCATTGCCATTGGCGCGGTGGCCGATGCCAACGGCGACGGCTTCATCAAGTTCATGGACTCCCTGAACCCCTTTTTGCTGCACGCTCTCGAGGACCCCTCTCTGATTGTGTGCAACACCGCCGTGGGGCTGGTTGCCGACGTGTCCAACGCTCTGGGCCCGGCCATTGACCAGTTTTCGGACCAGTACATGCAGCTGTTTGTGACGGATCTGCAGAACCCCAAGGCCCAGCAGGTGATCAAGCCGTCGATTCTGTCGTGTTTCGGCGACATTGCGTCGTCCATCGGCCCCAAGTTCGAGCGGTACTTTTCGTTTGTGTTCCCCGTGATCGAGCAGGCGTGCCAGCTGGACGTGCCTGACCAGTTTTCGGGCTTTGCCGTGTCCGAGGAGTTTCTGGACTTTGTCGCCAATCTGCGGGAGCGAATCATCGACGCGTTTGTGGGCATTGTGACCGGTCTGCGGGACTACCCCGATCTGTTTTCTCCCTACGTGCCCACGCTGTTCAACTTTCTGGCCAAGGTGGCGGTGGATCCTCTGCTGGCTCCCGTGGAGTCGGTGGCTCGGTCGGTGGTCGGCATCATTGGCGACGTGGCCACCATGTACCCCGGCGGCGAGTTCAAGGAGGCATACGAGAAGCAGTGGGTGTTGGAGTTTATCCGACGCACTCGAAGCGACCCCGAGTTTACCGACGAGACCAAGATCACCGCTCGGTGGGCCCGCGAGCAGCAGAAGCGGCAGCTGGGCGAGAAGTAGCGGGGGGAGCAGCTGCACACAAAATAGCATGATACCGAAAAATAGAAAGTGTTTGATTTGAGCCGACCATATGAGCGACCGTATGAGCGACCATATGAGCGACCATATGAGCGTAGCGAATATGGTAGCGAGTATGGGAGCGAGTATGGGAGCGAATATGGGAGCAGAACTGTACAAGTATGTACAGAACTCTGACGTAGTGTTATCGAGTGGTCATTGTAGACTGGCTATTAGTAATACAACAATACCGGCGGTTCACGTGATACAGTACTTGTACCTGGTACTACCGCAAAAGTATCTGTCATTTCGTGATCCAACCCTAAATCGACAAAATCGGGAAATCTTGAATGGCCAATAAAAATGAATCAAGGGCGAATCAGACTGTAATTTTTACATAAATACAGTCGCAAATTGTAGGCCAATATGTTTATGTAGTTTCTCCGTAGCTGTTGTCTACACAGAGTCTTGTAGGGTACGTTTCGTTGGTGAAAAGGCCTCCTCTATACATTTCCATGCTGTTGCCAGTCACAGAGACATAAAAGAGGAACTGGTAATGCTAGAAGAAAACTAAAAGCTTGGATATCTTCAAAAATGCCACACACTCGTAACCTCAGACTTCCCCGGATCTTTTGAGAGTATTGTAAGGAGTATTCCTCGCAACTGTTGATGTCCTATGATTTGGATTTTGGGTCACGACGATATCACTTTTCAAGGATACCTCGTTGTAAAATGTTGGCAGAGTTTTGGAGATGAAAAAACCACATGAATCTATTTCTACAGATTCAATTACATCACCTGTAAAACATGACTCAGATCTATTACGATCTGTTGCTGTTATGGCCCAAATGAGGTGGTACTTCAGCCCCACAGTGCTTGTATGCATTGTACTGTGCTCTCAAGGAGATCCCTAGAATTTTAGGGAGACTAGGAGAATATAGGGATTCCATTCGAGCGTCCCTCTGTGCTAGAAAATCGTTACAAGTACAAGTACTTGTACTTGTACTTGTACTCGCATTTCCCATTCTTGTTCTATACAAGTACAAGTGTACTTGTAGCTCTCAGATCCAGCCTGGGTACTTGTATGTGCATGTGGATTACCGACCGTAATACGGATTCATGGGTCAATCAATTTCCAATCTGCCTTTTGACATAAAAAATAGATAAGGATGTACAAAAGCGTCCTGCGAACACGCTGGTGTAAAATTTGAAAAGAAAATCGCATTATTTTCGTTTCATATAGCTTTTAAAGACATCCGACTTTTGTCGACTTACTTAGGTTGGGCCACGAAATGACAGATACTTTTGTACAGTAGCCTCCAAACAGAAAGCGTTTGATTTAGAGTGGATGACTGTGGTTGTAGAAGACTGGCTATTAGTAATACAAGATCGGAGCTTGAGTGGAGGACTGGTTGAAGGACTGGCTATTAGTAATACAAGACCTGAGTGCAAAGTTGTAAGCCGAACACGTGACCATGTCTGTTGTCACGTGCTCGACAACCATGTGAAAATGTCGGTTCCATGTATGGGGCAACTTTGTGGGGATGGGGTGTTTTAGGTTCCATGTGTAGAGCGAATACGCGTGGTGTGCCAACAATCGACTTGTGACACTCTGGTGGTTGTCTTACGAGAGTATTTGAGCCCGTTTACACGCCGTTTACACGCCGTTTACACGGTTAGACCTTTCTTGTCCGTCTCGTTAGTTCTTGTTTACCCCACAGACGTCTTTCAAATCAAGCTTCTGAAACACTCCCCATGTTAACTCTCGGACCAATAGAGAAGAGAGTAATGTCAGGATTGTCCTTGTGGGCGTTTTGAGGCTGGAGTTTAAGCGAGGTGTGGCTGAGCTGAGTAAAGAGTATTGTCGGATGCCTACCTCACGTGTGGATGTTTTAGCCGTTTACAGAGTGTGGAAGAAATGGGGTAGCTACTGTATATATAAAGATTACAGCCTCATCAAGCACACTCCACTACATACTTGTACCTTTGCCATGGGTACAAACGTGATTATGTAAATATTATATAAAGGGCTATCTCGCACTGCCAGACTGTGCAACGAAACATCGCAGAAGTGCTGGTGTAACTGCACCGGTAACTGCTCCAGCCTGTTGTTTGGTGTCCTCAATCATATGGAATAAAGTGTGGAGGATCCGCGCATGGGTGCATCATGTTGGGTGCGAGCCCTAACCGTAATCTGCCTCTTTGGGCCACCACACCTCTTTTCAAATGCTATATACCAGCTTGCCTTCCCAAGTCTAGAGCGATTCTCAACTTGACAATACACAGATTTTCAAAAGTGAGTGGAAGCAGAGGAAGCTGGGCACGTGACCGGGGTGATTGCGACGGTGTGCTCGTGGATCTGGGCACGTGATTGGAGCACGTGATTTGACGTGGTGGAGTTGTGAATTGAATCGTGGAATCGCCGTTTTCACGTGGATCGCGACATTGGCGATGTCAGCAGGACTATGACGTGGCCCAAACGAAAGACGAGCTGCGAACACGTCATCAGCAAACACGTCATTGTCTTGGTTGCTGACTCGTCATTTCTGCCACCCCACATTGGCCCCATCACAAGCCCACGACAACACCCATTACATCTTGGCCCCCTCGTGCGCCCCCCCTACCCTACTAACACAGTGCCTGCCACTGCCGCCATTCCTACCGATTCCGCCGACACCAAGGTCTTCACCCTCAAGCAGGTCGCCGAGCACAAGGACCGAAATGATCTCTGGATGATCATCAACGGCAAGGTCTACGACATTTCCAGCTTTGTTGACGAGCATCCGTGAGTATGGCCGAGAGACACAGACCCAGACACGTCCAGAGCACGTACTAACTACAGCGGTGGAGAGGAGGTTCTCCTTGACGCCGGAGGAACCGAGGCCACCAACGCTTTCGACGTGAGTATACAGGAGACGAGATGGAACACAGAAGCACCACAAAAGCACCAAAAACAAGGACACAAAGCAGACAGCGACAGACCGCCTGACACCCGACATGAGCTCTGCAATTGTCTGCAATTGGGTCTGCCGTTTTATTCCCCAAGTGCTGCCCGCACGCTGGGGCTCTTTACACCAGCCAATGACAGCACAACATTAGTCAGACACGAGGAATACGACAAGGTTCACCAACCTACATTCCCCCTCCCCCAACGGATTAGTGATCTACCGGGAGTCTGGACCATTTGGTGGCGCCAGTTGCCCCGGAAACTGCTGTTGGGGAAACCCAGGCGCCCCAGACTCTCCGAATGGACGCTTTTGCTGGCATTCTCGATTGCTGCCGATATCACAGAGTTACCCCACTTTTTGAACTTTCACGTGCACTCGAGATGCGAAAAGGAGTTGAAGTCTAATGGGGTGAAGAAATGTGGGAGAACTACCTAATCTTCGCCTATTGGGCTACGAACGTGTTTCCTCTGTCACGTGACACGCCGGCCTACCTACCATACTAACCCAGGACGTTGGACACTCCGAGGACGCCTACGGCATCCTGGACAAGCTGTACGTCGGAGAGGTCGACCCCAGCGAGGACGTGATCCGAAAGACCCACACCGTCAAGACCTCCTACGAGGACGGCGAGTCTGTGGGCGACGACCACGGCTCCTCCTCCATGATCTTCCTCATTGTGGCTGCTGCTGTGGCCGCCGCGGCTTTCTTCTACCTCCAGGGGCAGAAGTAAGTATCTTGAGTCATTTGGATATTGGTAGTTAATCATTTTTATACAGAGTGCTATGGAGTATCACGTAGCGGGTGATTTTAGAGAAAAAAACCAGGATTGGATATTGATGAAAAATGAATAATCCTCCTGGTGACTAAAACGGGCAGTGTAGAAGCACTATGAAGGGTCTGTAGGCTGTTTGAGACGTTTTTAATGGAGTCTCAGAGAGTTATACTGCAAGTGTAATATGGCAACAAGTACTGCTGTGCGTCACGGTTCAACTAAACTCATAACTAAGTGTAACAAAACTCTACTTGAAGATATGCCAGAGACACGACCACTGATTTGACGTGTTTTTCAACGCCATATTTCGTACCGTTCTACTCGGTGTTCTCGATACAACACGGTGTTTTGTTTGTTAGCGATGGAATTTGCAGGTGGGAGTATTGTAGTCTGCTTGCTCTTCAGATGACCAGGTATGTACTGCTACTTCAGTTCTGAATAAATAATCTCAGTTTTAACCCAATTGAACTGTCTCCACATCACGTGATTGGAAAGGAATTTATTTGGACAGTGTGCTCAGACTGTGTATCATGTGACTTTGATTGATGGCACTCCAGCTATAGTACATACCTGGTCGTGCAGTCTTCTCTTACTGCAGTCAGAGAAGTGGCTGAAAAGTACAGTACAAACACCAATCAGCTCACATGATCCTGTACGCTCGCACTGCGTCTATTAATATCTTGTGGCTCTGGCGTTGGCTAGTGTATCTATCCAGTTCTCTTCGGTTCTGACTAAGCTCTTTATTCTTGACTCATGAGGCAACAGTCTACAGTAACAGCAGTCGTTTGATTCGTTGGAACGATTACAACATTCAGTCACGTGATTACGGAGATGAGAGCGTTCTTTGGGCTGTTTGAGCATGACCTCATTCTGTTTCTCAAACCAGGTTTGCTGTTGTCATAAATGTGAAGAAACAGAGTCAAAACTACATCAACTTGTAGACCTACTCTTTGTGGTTGTAATGATATGAAATTTTCGAAGTAAGTGGCAATTGTTCTTTTGTAGGGGCCAATTTGTTTTACTCTAGTCAGCCTATACTTTCTCAACTAAACTACACTTCACGTACAATCTGGATCACCCGATTTCTCCATCTTTCTCAATCCACAGCAATTAGCTCGACTTGTATTTGTTGGACAACATGCCTCTATCTAGCCCTTGGTGTACTCCACTTTCCGATAAAATGACGGGAACATTGAAAATACCTCCCCAAGTGACTATATTGCTTCACTATTTCCCAACTAAATTTCTTAACTGGATAGACCCTTTTGGACACCCTTTTGGACACCACTTTCAGATGATTTGTCTGCCTCGATCCTGTACTGTACAAGTAGTCGCACCGCACGGCTCTGCTTTTTCCAGCCTAAGTGAGCTAAGTGAGACAGGAGGATAATTTTTCAGCAGAGACTTTTTTTCTTTTCACTCTGAGACATGCGCTAGCGCGTGAAGACTACAAGTAGGTCCAACTCAAGAAAGGACAAAAGGGGATCGGAAGGGTCAGAAGGGTCTAAAGTAGGGTTAAAAGACGGAAAAAAGACAGGAGCAAAGGAAAGATCAAAGGCCGGTGCCGTTTGGTGGTGTTTGGTGCCGTTGGTGCCGTTTGAAAGGTTGGGCTGTGTGAAAACGGGTTCAACAGTTAGTCATTGTGTACAGTCGCTGTGCCTCGATACAAAGCCAGAAGTGGTATCTACTCGTTCTGGTACGTTCCTCAGATGCAACGAGCTGCCGTTATTTGTCGTTCCTGCCGATGTTTGCCGTTCTACCGTCTCTACCGTTGCACCGTTTCTCTTTAGCCAACCCTAAGGCAACCCTAAGAGGCGCAATTGAGTTGAGGTTTGCGACCAATTCCAGTGGAAGTGACCGTCCCGGGTCCGAGACTCGTCCGAGACTCGTCCGAGACTGCCCCCGGTTGAGTTTTGGGGGTCTTCCATCATCTGACCACGACTGTGGCGCAGGTTGGGTTCTGGGCGGTGTGAGACATGGACGAGGCTTTAGGCTCAGGTCCGATTAGCGTGGAGCGTCGATTGCGCTTGAAGAAGACTATAGAATGCATCGAAGAGCGCGGCTGAGGAGGATGGTGAAGTCTGCGGCTGGATTTGGCGGCTCCAGGAGGTTCCAACGGGTCTGAACTCCCCTGCAGTGCTGCTAGAAGTATAGCCAAATGAACAAACGTCTAAAGAGTCTATAACTGATACGTTGGTATCATCCGACTCGTCGTTCTCTGCTGATTCGAACGGTATAAATAAATCCATTTTTCAGCGTATATTAGCAATGTGCTTGCTTTTTCACTGGGCAAATTGGCAGAAGTTTGAAAACTTGTATTGTCGTGGATATAATTTCCCATTGTTTGCTGACCTATACCATTGTACTCATCGTTCTTTGCTGGTTCCAATGATATGACTAAACCCCCCTTTCAGTGTGTATTAGCGATGTACAGTGTAGTATCGTACGTACTGGCTATCTCAATGGCAAATGAATGGTCTCTATAGCCGTGGAAGAAAGCCCAACGGACAACTATGACATATCATTCGAATCGGCGTCCTCTGCTGGTTCTAACGGTATAACTAAATAAATCTTTAGACCTATATTAGATGTTTGCTTTTCCCTAAACTTGATAGACAATATTCACGGTTCTGGCTAATGAGAATAAACAAAATAAGGAGACTTGTCGCCCAATAGCGAAAGCTCTGTGCCCGTCAGGCCCTCAGCCTTGCCTTCTGCCACCTGTTTTCTTCTGCTCTTGTTGACCAGATAGTAGTACAGGTTGAGCACAAAAATACAAATGAACCCGATACAGATGAACATGACCTCGATGCCGTGGCCCAGTTTGAACTGCGGCGCGTCCTTGGACCGGTAGATCTGCGACGCAATGGCTCCACACAAGTTTCCAAATCCGATTTGCACGCCCATAGACGCGCCTCGTTTGTAGGTGCCTGCGGTGTTGTTAGAGAGCCACGAAATGACCGCAGGAATACCCGGGTAAAGACCTAGAGCTACCAGGTAGCAGCCCGCGTAGGTAGCTGACGGGTTCTTGACTGCAGACACGTTCATCGCCAGCATGTAGCCAATGAACATGCAGCAAAAGTTGAAGACCAGCAGAGGCGATCGGATACCGTAGCGATCAGACACCCATGCCTGGACCACAGAAGCAATGGCTCCTACGGCGTAGATCGGGATCGTCATCAATTGAGCTCCCGAACTCGAGTATCCGAGGTTTTTGACGATTGTAGGCAGAAACAAAGAGACTCCATAGAGCGGCACCAGCACCGAGGCGTAGAGAAGACACTGCGGGTACAATTGGGGGTCCAGAAACGCCTTCTTGACTTCTCCCCACGACCTGTCGTCGTTTTCTTCCACCATGACGGCCGCCGACGAGTCCGATTTGCGACTGTTGGAGTCGTACTTGAGTCTCCAGATGACCCATTCTCGCTCTTGGTCGGTCAGAAACGAGGCTGTGTCTGGGAAATCGACCACCAGAAAAAACGAGGCCGCCGCAATGACCGTGGTGGCGATTCCCTCGAGAATAAAAATCCATCGCCAGCCCTCCAGTTTGCCCACTCCGTCCATTTTGCCGATAGCAAAGGCCAAGAGCCCCGAAAAGGCGCCTGCTACCGAAGCCGCCGAAAAAAACATGGCGGTTCGAAACTGGATATCGCGTCGAGGGTACCACAGAGTCAGGTAGTAGGTGACTCCGGGGAACAGGCCGGCCTCTGTAACGCCCAGAAAAATCCGAGTGGCCAAAAGACCTCCGTAGTTTTGAACAATGCCCATGAGAGTCATGACAATCCCCCAGGCCACCATGATGAGAGGCAACCAGATGGAGGGCTTGAGTTTCTTGAGCATCAGGTTGGAGGGGACTTCGAAAACCGAGTACGTGAAGAAAAACACCGTCAGACACATGTTATACTGGGGTCCTGAGAGTCCTAGATCGGTGGAGAGACCTTCGATGTTGGCGTTGCCCACGTTGCCTCGGTCGAGAAAAGACATGAGGTAGAGAACGGAGAGAATGGGGACGATTCGGAGATCGATTTTGCGCGTCACCTTTTTTTCGTCGATGGTAGAGTGCACGGTTTGGATCTGGATTTCCGTGTCTTCCTTAAGAGCGATTGAGTGGTCGGAGTGATCTGAGTGGTGATCTGAGGCTGACATTTTGTCTGTGTTGATTCTGGCGGCTTTGGCTGTTCATTCAGTCGGTCTATATACTCCGTGAGGTTCCGGTTACCCCACATTTTGACGCCAAGCAGTAGACGAGGTCTTGGCAGATTAGCCGAAGTCTTGTTGTCGATAAGCGACTTGGCGGGAGATAGAGACGGGGATAAAGACCGAATTTTCACTGTCGAATATTCTGTGCTGGCTCTGTGCACGTGACCAGCTCATACACTCTAACAACCATTGTACAGCAACCGACTTTAGCTACGGTACTCTTCCTACAGCCGCGCTGCCACCCGGATTAATTAGCTCCACGCTAGTGATGCGGCGCGGGGAAATAAGAGGGGACAAGACGGACAAAACGGCCATGTAACAGCAACCCAGAGGGTCGGATCGTGTTACAATGGGAGTGTTGGGGCGGTTACTGTAGTAATTGTATCGTGAGTCTGTACTATACAGTATGTACACCCTGCCTGCCTCTATCAGAATACAACTCGCAAAACCGTGTTAACCATTTAAAGTGCCAAATAAACTGTTTTCTAAAACTGTGTGGACCCACTCAACAATAACCGTTGACGTGGACTGAAAGTGAGGAGAAAAGGGGCTAGTCTATCTGCCCTATTGTCTTGCCGTGATAATATCCAGTACAAGCCCCCTATTGATCCGTTTGTCCGAAGCCATAAGAGTCCAAACACGAATCGAGGCTGTCCAAACACGACCCCAGGCTCTCTTGAAGTGCGTGCGATCTTGTTATTCAGTTGCCATGGGATACAGCAATTAGACCTGCTTTCTTGAACGAGCCAGACCAGATCTTTCAATGAAGGTATACGAAATTGTGATTACGAGTAGGGTCACGTGAACTCAAGGGCTAGAGAGCTTTTCACGTGATCAAAAACTGGGAATTGTCACGTGATCACAAGGACTGGAGTATTGGCGAATGGTACATACCCCCTCACCTGTAGCCTGATGACTAACCCAAAGACTCAGCAATGGCCATGCTCCAAAAACGTGACTCGGGTGGAATCGGATCACGTGACCCAGATCAGATCACGTGACCCAGACCAGACCGGATCACGTGCGTTTCGAAGTAGAACTAAGCGTTTGTAATACGTCGTGTCGTATTCGCTTAATACTCATGCATGTTGTATGGCGGAATGAAAGAACGTGTAGCACAAACTATTTGTACTGCTAAAGGTCAATATTATTGTACCGTTTGAATCCTCAGAAGACGCTGATTAGAATGGTGTAACTTTTACTACCTGTTGCAGTATCAAAATCTGCCCGTATAAGCCTTCTTTCAAGCTCCACACTGTAGTCAATATGAGAAGACAATTTCTCTAATCAAACCGCCCCAATACCTGGTCAGTCTGACAATAGAGACATGGAATGCTGCACAAGCGCAATCAGCCGTGGAATTGTTTGTTTGTTTGTTTTTTTTCTTAGTTTTGTCATTTTTTTGGTGTTTTTGTTTTTCTACTGTTCGACTCAGCATGTGTAGTCTATGGAAGAGCATGTGGAGAGCTGAAGTGAAACGCTGAAGCGAAAATCTGAGGCGAAAAGCTCTACTGCAGGCAAGTGCGAGGCGCCAGAGGCAAGCACCTGCTTATTTGGGCGTGTTTACGGTCTTTGGCTGGACTTTTTCGTTTTCGTTTTTGTCTTTTTCATGTGTTTTTGTATTTCTTTTATAATCACATAATACTCTCTGTCCCGTATCTGGTGGGTCTAAGTAAATACGAGACATTAAAAACACACGGCACAGACTCGGAACACCAAGAGACTCAGAATGACAGGTTTTTCAGCAGCTAGAGTTGTTGAATGAGTCCTTATTCCTCTTTCAGTGTTGCGCTAAGCCGCGAAGTAACTTTTTGAAATGACTTTTTCTTTTTTTCTTCCATTCTGCCCCCCACGAGGGATTTCATCATCGATTTGTCATTGAATTGTCACTCAACAGGCCCCCATGCCTCAGACCCTATTATAGCCCGTGCAACCGCCCTATAACCGCCCTATAACCGCCCTCTAATTCGCTCATCTAATCGCGCATTGACTAATGTATCGTAGTACTCCTCTCACGCAGATAGCCCACCTGGTATACGCCACAGTTGCAAAAGGAAAAAACAAGCGATTTTGCCGACTTTGCCTTCTTCGCCGGCTTCGCCTCTTTCCAGATTTAGCCTGGAAAACCAACACTATTGAGAGTTCGAGGCGATTGTTGAGTTGTACCATCTTGAACAGTGTGCTAAGTTTGAACAGAGAAAGATACAGCACGATACACCAGGCTAATCACGTGTTCTACCGGGCTAATCACGTGTTCAAGAATCACGTGCCAATCACATGATCACAAATCAACACCGCTTGTGCAAACACCTGTCTCACCCTTAGACCCACGCTACCGACCTTCTAAGTTGGGCTGGACAGGCTACCTCAAATTAGCCCGATAGGAGATGCCCTGAGTTTGATTAGATGCGACAGGGCTTAAAATGAATGGGCCTACTTGTAATTACGTGACAATAAAAAGCACGTGACAATAAAAGGCACGTGACAATAAAAAGCACCTGATTGATCACGTGACGAGGGCGACGATCACGTGACATCACCTGACTAGTCACAGACGACTGGTACTTTACGATATGTCAAACTAGAACCGCATAAATACTGCAAAAAATCAGCCGCACTAGCTCAGTAAAACCAAGTAAAACATACTTGACCGTGAAAACGCAAACCTCGCTAGCTCCAGACTCGGATCACCGACGGTCGAGATTATGACACTTTTGTTGGCAACCAGCTTGCTGTCTATCGTTTGGTGGACTCCATATTTTTATTTAACAACTGCAAAATGGGATTACCACCCCTAAAGGACTTTTCGGTCAACAATTCCCAACTAATATTCTTAACTGGAATATGAAGAACGCACGAGCGAGCGCCAAACCGAGTCAACGACTATTTGTAGACATACTTGACAGCCCCTTTGTACAGCAGCCTGGTTCAATAGTCTGACTGCAGTCTTCGTCATCTTCACTATGTTAACACAAGCGTATTACCAGCAATAAGGTAGGTGTTTTCTGTGCTGGTGGTTTTTGATATCAGGCAACAGCTTGATTTCAAGAAATATCAGTTGATGTCTTTGTTCAACAATTGCTTCACCTACCATCTACCAACATCTCTAATACCTTACCCTAGTCTGATTCTGTGTAATAATCTACCTCGCAGTCTAATGTTATTCTAGCAAAGATACAGTTGAACCGTTTCTCTAGTCATTAGCTACTCATGATAGAACCTGAGGTTGCTTATCTAGACTAACGAATCTGAATCTCTGATTACTATGGATGTCCTATTGAGGTCAAAAATTATGAGTTAGCACAAGACTGTGAAAACCCTGGTGCTTCATTGCAGATGGATCTGGTCCAGACATCTTTTCAGGCCCTTAAACCCAGCCTTGTCTTGAGGAAACAGAAAACAGGTCTTTCTATGGACTCGGTAGAAGAATGTACAGCTATGGATTCTGCTTGTAAACGGGCTGCGGCTGTAACCATTGCTCTACAAGCACCGTACAAACACGCAGTCACTTACCGAGCCACTTTTGAGCCTGGAAAAAAGCTGGGGAGTTTCTATTCACTCAGAAATGATTGGTTGAATCCCTACAGTCGAAAAATCACCTCCATACCTCCTCCCTTGAATTCTATACAGCCCATTTTAGTCGGTCGAATTGCCTCTGAAGTTTGTAGGTGTTCGGTGTCTCCTCGAGCAAAACAATACCACTCCACTCTCCGCTTAAATCGACCCTTCTCAGTATGAAACTTGATTGTCGAACTGACTTACAATTGTATCAAGAGACAAAAGCCTTATGACTATCTTCACTTTGCAGATTCCACGTTACTCCAAACCGGTAATCTACCGTTCTCCAGAACGTTCAATTAGCAACACTGAGAGCACTTTTGGTTCTAAGATCCCAAACTACTAGTAGTCTGTTTGGCACTCTGACAAAACAGCCATGACAGCCATAGGTTCAAGTCATTTTAGGTAAAAGCCCTCTAGGGGTGCAATTACGAACTCACACGTCTTGGACCAATCAAAACAGGGTGTTTCTTGGGTTGTCTACGAGACTTTACACTGTGTGCGACCCTTCTCAGTACAAAGATTCGTACTTGTAGATAGAATCCGTTTTACATTCTAAAAAAAGAGACAGTTTGAACTGACTTACCATTGTATCAAAAGACCAGAGCCTTGTGAGGGAAAAACAAGCAACAAGAGTCAATGATTGTCTTCACCTTGCAGATTTGTCGATATTACAGGCCAGTCCGACCCTCTTAGTCATCAGCGGTTCTCCAGAGAATCGATTAGTAATCCAGTATGATCATTGGAAACTGTCCAACGATTAGTAACATGTCAGCTTCCGTCTGATAAGTTTTCTATACTGCTCGATAGTTCTCTGAATCCATCAATACTGCTCAATAGTTGTTGTCCGTTCATGACCTTCGGCCATTCACTTCCGTAATTATCTCTAATATGTTACTCTAGTAATACACTTAAACCGTTAATAACCCAAATAAAAACCGTGAGAGGATCCAAAGCCGTGGTATCCCTCATAAAAAATAAACCGAACCGTAATAACCCAAATAATGTTGTAAAAAAACCGAAATTACCCAAAAATGTCCCAAAAACCAAATAAATATCAAAAATGTCAATGCAGTTGTTGCCCAGTTGGCTCAGCTAGCTCGCCGTCTAGCAGAAACCCTTGAACAGCTCATCCTCCAGCCAGCCGACCTTTTCGTAGGCGGAAAACAGCCGGGAGGCCTTGTTCACATCGATCCGGCACGCCTTCTGCGAGTCTGTGCGTCGGAACGGCAGGCCAAACTTGAGCCGGTGGACCTTTTCCGCAAACAGCCGCCGCTTGGAGTCCAGGTACGTGTCGCACGACAGCCGCAGACAGCTGGCCAGGTACACCTCGGCCGGGTGCAGCTTGTCGAGCATGGGGTCGTCCGACAGGTCCATGGGGGCTCCCTTCCACTCGGCCTTGAGAGGTCGGCCCGACGTGGGCAGGGTGTCTGTGGAGGGGCAGAAGTCCGGCAGGTCTGCGTAGTCGGTGTCGTGGACTCGCGAGGGCACTGCGGGGGAGGATGAAGGGGGCGCCACGACCCGTTTCTTAGGGGAGGCCCGGGGGGAGGCCGGGGAAGCCCGGGCCGGAGAAGCTGACCGGGAGGAGCTTCCGTTAGCCACCTCTCGGACTCTCTGGGGGAGAGCCCGAGGACGAACCACGGAAGGGGTGGTAGTGGTGTTGCCCGCTGTGGTGACTCTCGTCATGGATCGAGTCACAGACCCGGTACTGGAGTACCCATCGTCAGATCGACGGGAAGAGGCTCTAGCAGAAGCGTTAGCAGCAGCAACATTGGCCCTCTTCTTCAGCAGAGAGGCAGCGGCAGAGGTGGCGTTGTTGTAGGACCGCAGAGAAGACGAAGGGGCGCGCTGGTAAAAGTCCAGAAACGCGTCTTCGCGCCGTCGGAACGCCGCGGGGTCCTTGGCGATCGTGGAGAAGATGCTGGAGCTGAAGGTGACAGCTGTTCCGGACAGCAGCGTGACGGGAGGAGCCGAGGTGGGGGCGGTTCGAGGCACGTGATGCAGCGACGGTTCTCGCATCAGCTTAGGTCGCTTGACGTCGCGCAGCTGCGAGTCTTCTCCAGCCCGTTTTTCCGACGACGGGGGAGGGGTGGCAAACACCCGTTCGGACCACTCGGCCGAGTCGCGAATGCTGGACAGCGCATTCTGACTGAGCACGGGTGAGTTGAGAGTGACAGCCAGAGCGTTGGCAAGGGCGTCGCTGTTGTTTGTGTTTGTGTTGTTTGTGTCACGGGGACACGAGGTGGGCTTTTCGGCCAGTTGCACCTCCCGAGAGTAAGGAGACTGGGGAGGTGAGAGGAGGACACTGTCTTCGAGGCGCATCTTGAAGAGTGTTTGTGTTTGTGTGTTTGTGTGAGTACTGTGTGTTTGTGTAAGCACTGGTTTGTGTGTGTGCTTTGGTCTGTTCTGTACGGTTAGTTGCCCTGGGGGTCTTTTCGCGTTTCTGTGTGCTGTCAAGATCTTGTTGTCTAAATGGGCTGTCTGTTGAAGAAGCTGGATGTGTTTGTGTGGGTTAGTAAATGTCTGCTCTCAACTGACGGACCCCCATGACCTTTTATATGTCACTGGGCTACAGAGGGACAAGGCAAAGTGTATCGATTTTTTAAGCTTTTTATCGATAGGAACGTTATATTTGGAGCTTAATTTGGAACCCAATTCCGAACCCAATTCAAACCGGGTCCTACAACACGCTTGCAAACACCACTACGGCCCCAATGGACCCGCAATGGGCAACCCCCGGCCGGCAATCGGCGGTGGACGATTTTTAGCGATTTAATTGCGCCCGTTTTTCTCGGGTTTTGCCACCCAGCAGGTTTTTCCCGACCCTGCTAATCATGCTGCATGTGCTTGCAGTCTACGTTATCCAAACAGCGCTCGGGTTTTACCAACATGACTAACCAGCGGGAAAAGCTTAGTGGAAAAAAGAACAAACGGAAAAAAAAAGGAAGAAGGAAAAAGGAAAAAGAAAAAGGAGAAGGAAAGAAAAATCTTTTCTAAAGACGAAAGAGAGACAAAACTAAAAGTGACAGTGGCTAAACGCGTGACGGAATTTGGACGACAGAAAAAACCTGTGGCACCTCGCTAAACGGCTTACATAAACCTGCAATCTACACGTAAAATCGCCAGGTCACAAGACACACCCTCTGTGCAGGTATTATATGTACCCATTACGTCATCATTTGCCACACAAAGGTCGCACAAAGATTTGGTTACACAAAGATTGCCACACAAAGACACAGGGAGGTCTTGTGAGGTCTTCTGCCCGGCGTTTGCAACGTCTCACGTCTTGGTCCTCTTTGGGATTTTTGCTTCCAGCTATTTTTGCACTTGTTTGCACTTGTTTTTGTGTTTTTCAAGCTCAAAAACTCTCCTCTGGTATGGCTCAGATAGGCCGAATCCATGCTGATTAGCTCCCTCCCAAAGCGACAAGGTTATCAGCAGTGTGGCGGTGAAAGCTCGGGCATGTATAGAATTCTCAGGGAAAAAAAAAACAGGCGGTGCAAAAAATCAGACCGTTTTTTCCACACTCTCAATTAGACACAAAACCGGTACCAAAAGAATACCCGTCCTGCAATTGCCGTAGTACACATGTTGCCAGCTCGGTTTATCCTCCATTGCTCCCATGGAATGAGTTCGCGCTTTGTAGATTTTCGCCTAGAATTTTCCATCAAGGTTTGCGATAAGTAGCGGTGCGAAGCTTAAAAAATTTTCACGTCGCCACACCAGACAAAGCCTGTTTCGGCTTGCCGAGGGTGGGGGTTGGAGGGAAGGCGTGTGGAAGGTGTGGCAAAAATGAGGGTGGGGTGGCAAACGGTTGGGTGGGATGTGGGGGGGGGGGGGG
>ULGQ01000002.1:415491-461644 GCA_900519045.1 Yarrowia divulgata | reverse complement strand
GGTTGGGTGGGATGGGGGGGGGGGGGGGACTGGGATTTTTCCTGATTTTTCCGGGGCCCGATTCGAGTATTTTTTAATTTTCGTCTTTTTTTCCGTTTTTTTATTTTCTATTTACACCTCTTTTATGGCTCTTTGTCTAGCTTGTTTTTTTTTCTATCTACACAATCCGTACTGTAGGGTCGCAATTACCCCTTTGTAACGTGACCTGGAGCGTTACGACGTGGTGGAAAGGGGTTCAAACGAGAGAGGGTGGTTGCGAGAGTCATATTTGTTTGTTTTTATATCATCTTTGATTTCACAACTCGTGTTGTGGGCTGTTGAAATGAACCCCCACAGGCCCATCCCAGGTGGCTACAAAATCAAATCCCCTGATAAGCTTTGCTGGGTAGCCCGAAACGAGATGCCGGCCTAAAGTGAAATAGGCCCACAAAAGAGGAAGGTGTCTTGACGACACAAAAACGCAAAGCCAAAGGTGAGGTGCGGAATGCAGATTTTTGCCGTCCGGAGAGATTTGGCGGTTTCAAATTCCGGTGTTTTTTTCCGGCTCTACGAATTGTTGCAATTATTCCCAATTATTCCGCATTTAATCCGTTTATTCTTGTATCCCTCTTTCTGCAGCTCCATGTGCACCTCGACGTATCCACGCTCAGCTGCGCGTTGAGGGGCATCGCACTGCGTCTCGTGACCCATAGTCACATGGTAAGGTGTATGTAGCCTGCACGTACAATGGGTTTGTTTGTGTTGGGACAAACGCAAAGCAGAGTATAATTGGATGTGATTTTAGAAATGTTTAGCGAAAAAAAAAGGCAGACGAAAAAACCGACAGCGGGTGAAAACTGTCAATTGCCATCAATTACAAGCCTGGCTTACCACGGTACTCCGCTTCGACCTGCATCTGACTCCTTTTCTTTGTTTTTTTATTTTCCGCTTTTTAATTTCCGCTTTTCGCTTTCCGATTTCCGTTGTTTTTTCGATAATATTTATGATTTTCCTTCTTTATTCGAAAACAAGTCACTAGACCTCGTTAGCCTCCCCAACGGCTCTCTGAGGGGTAATTTCGAGCCGGGTGGGGTGATACAGTTGTGAGAGATGATTTATCATGTGTCAATAGTCGCTCAATTGCCGCCAGATTGCTCAATTAGCCGCCAGAAACACTTCCAAAATGCCTCCCAAAAAGCCCCCAAAATGCCGCCAGAAATGCCGCCAGAAAGACTTCTCAAATTCCGCCCAAAAAGGCCTCTATTTCCGCTCGCCCCGATTGGGAAATTAGTCATACCTTTTACTTGGCTCCTAACTGGTCCCCCTGAAGCTTAACCGAAAGTGCAAGCGGAGCAGATAGGGGTTAGGGGGGGTGGTATTTGGGGGAGTTATGGGGTGGTATTTGGGGTCAGTGAGTTTTGTAAAGGTGGACCAAGACCTTTAGAGCTGTCTAGTACTGTCCGTCTTAAAATTCCAATTTTCCCCGATTTTCCCCGATTTCTTTTGATTTCTTTTGATTTTCTCATTTTTCTCAAATTCCCTTTCCTCTGTGGGGCAAACAGGCCACATGGATTAAGCACGACTGTGGGGTGCATTTTGGTGAGGCTGGACATGTCTAGTGTGCACGATCGATGCTCATGTGGCAGGAGGGGAAAATGGATGGGTCATGTGGTCACGTGATAGCCACAGCAGTGCACGTGATGTGCGGGGTATGGTAGTGTATCGTGCGTACTGTAGCGTACATATTATTTCTTGGGCAGTGCAGCATGGGAACGCATTTTGCTACGAATATTTGTACTACAGTGGGTCGTTTTTATTGCATCATTTTGATCAGCAGGAGACGGTGATTCGAATAGTATGGTTTTTGCCACACGTCGTCATAGTAAAATATCGCCTTAGAGGCTTCTACTTGTCAGTGTACAATGGATGACGTCAATCTGAGTTATTCTTAGAACATTTAAGAGCCAAAAGACATCCCCAAAATAGCCCATCTCTGGAGGTCCAATTTGGGTCATCGTTTTGGGTCACCATTTTGGGTCATATTGGTTGCTCATTTGAGCACTACTTGTAGATTGATTGATCAATTGGATCGATTGGATTGATTAACTGAGTCAATAATTGATCAATTGAGTCAACTAGAGACTGGAGTGATGAAACGAATGCTTTTTTTTTTTTTCTTTCTTTCATAATCACTCAATCGTGCAATTTGAAGTTCTTACAGTATCGTTTAACCCGCATTTTTGTGTATTTTCTTGTTTGTGTATTCCTTGTCTGTGTAAACCAACTACAGTACGTCATCGACACTACAGTATTGTACGTCACCACACCACTATCAGCACTATCTTGCACAATCTTGCACTCTTTGAGTTGCTTGCTAAGCTTAAGCGACCGAAGGGTGGGACAAGTTGGGGTGATTGTGTGTGTTCATTGTGTTTTAGTCGAAGTCTGTTTGTGAGGCGTTGAAGGGGTTTTCTGAAGGAGGTGTTGAAGGGGTTTTTGAAAGGGGTTCTAAGGAGTATTTTCACAGCAACGACCACAGGCCGATGAAGCTGTCACGTGACTACAAGTACGGAATCATTGTGGTACCGTACTTGTGGCACTTGTGGTGTTCTATTTAACGGCCTACGAATGATAGAGACTACTGTACTACTGCGAGTCGGTAACAGTGCTCGCAAGCTCGCACGATTACCTCCTAAAGTTGCGTTGCTCATGCCGCTAGACCCAGATAAGCAACCGTAGCTCACATTCTTGACAAGGATTTAGAGCAGAGACATTTATCGAAACCAAGACAGCAGCACTAAGACACAGCAACAAAGACGGTCATGGGATGCGGTGTAAGTACACACAGACGTAAACGGCAACAGAAAAAAAAAATGGTTGCTGACACAGATACAATTTCGACGATATTCTCGACAAGCAATTGTCCACCTACTGTCTCAATTGTTACCTCTGACCCTGTCTAGAAATTCGGTTTGGTTTCAGTTCGGTTTGCTTTGATAGACATCCCAAAGGGGATGTTTTGAACCTCCATTTCGGCTCTCCAAAGCGGCAGGATTGACAGGGCGGGTGCCTGTGAGACGTCCAAACACGCGGCTTCAAGTTAGGACGCGTTAGAATGGAAAACAGACGCGTCGCAGGGCTTTTAGTGCAAGTTAAACGCGTCCTAACATGTCCGTATACGGAGAGGTAAACACGATAAGAGAATGACAATGGAGACAATGGAGACAATGGATACAATACGTCTAAACGCGTATACGTGGACGTTACATCTGGTCACCGGACCTATAGTTACAAACAACGAATGACGTACAACAATGGCTACTTGTAGCTCTTCCAGAATCGAGTTGCAAAGTCTGACGAACTCTTGACCCAGTACAGTAGGACTACATACTCCAGAGTCACGCAAGTCAACCAAACCGGTTGAACTCGCCTGTAATTCCAAATTTCCAGACATTCCAGAGACATTCCAGAAAGTCCAGAACGTAGAGTAAACACGATAGGAACGGCTCAGAGTTCGTCTTGAACGTCGGTTTACCATGGTTGATGGTTGACGCTGAGGATGATGGCAACGATTCGGTCGTCGAGTTCATCGTGATAGCCGTACTGGCTTGGTGGTCACATGATTGACCTTGACAGTGTATCACCGTCAGACTACTGTACCGTAATCTCAGCCCTCAAAAGTTGTTCTCTGGGATCAGCTTCATAATAAATACAGCATGTCAACTGGTGGATCAAAGAAACTCTGACCAGTGCCAAGTAAATGCACAGGTGACCTTCTCGACTCGTTCCTTGGCCTCTCTGAAAACTAATCATTTCACGACAATAACGGAACCATTCGAAAGCTGGCGTTTCTCTGATCACAGCCGTCTGTTTTTATTGCGGTTTAATTAGCGCAAAAACTGCGGAATTGGTCAGCTCGATTCCAACTCGAGAAACACCCCATCTTCTACTTTGCACGCAAACGACCCTTGGCATGTGGTGATCATTATTTGGACTTGTCAAACTGCATTGCTCCCGTTGTTCATTTGTTTGTTGTTCTCAAAACCAATATAACTGTGCGTTATCCGTCTCAACTTTTGGAGTTTACGAATCAGGTGCATCAGAGACAATGTCGAGTCACCACGTTTGCTCCGATCAATTTGAAAGTAGTACCACTCGATAGCCCTGGTTTCGGGGAGTATTTTGATACAACTTTTACTCGAATCGCACTACTCAATCTCCCGTTAGATTGTGTCCTCCTGCCGTTATAAAGCCCCTCCATTACACGCCAAGTGTTGGTTGCTGCTGTATATAAAAGATAGACACAACTCCATGTATTTCCCGGAATATAACAGCTACCGTTACAAAAACCACACCAGAGGGATCAGCGAACCGCCAGCTTTCGATTGGTACCGCTTGAGCTCCCGCTATTCGCATTTCGCCTCTTCTCACAATTCGCGTTCTCTGTTGACAATTCAATGATGCCCTTCGAAACTTGGTAGTTGAGATGAAATCTACATGGGTAACAATAGCAATACAATTATGGTCAGTGGCTAAATTAAGACAACGTGCCAAAAACAGTATCACTCTACTCTTGGAATGGGAGACTTCGACTGACTGGGTGTATTACAATTGAGCATCTTCTGAGCTGTTTGGTCATCGACAGTCTCCAGAAACGATCAATGGGTTTCAAAAGGACTCACTACAACAGGTAATGCTTGCATATAGAGGATACGTACCTTATATAAATCTGATTCTGGAAATTCTAGCATTCGTAAACTGATTCTTGAGATGGAGGTGTACTGTACAATACAGTACTTTACATCTCAGCAATAAGAGATACGAAACGGATGAAAGTGATACAAGTAGCTGACAAGTGTTGGAGAAAAGTTCTGTCTAAAAAATTGAACTCTTGGAGCTGTGCTGTTGGGACTGTATGTTACAACACTGCACACGGACTAAAAAACGTTTAGAGATGTCAATAGTTGTCCGATTTATTTGTGGAGTTCACCGTTCGACTCTCTAAATCTAGGGCTATCTATTTTCAACTTCTGAGCTCGATCAGAAGAGAACTGCTGTTATCATTTGGTTCCAATCATGACAGGGTTTTAACACACCCCGGATACAACGCTCTACAACTCAGTAATAAGAGCTCCAATTGAGAGTATTCTAGAAAGCTTGCAGCTGCTGAATAACACTGCTGTCTAGGAATTTGAGTCTTTAGGAGCTGTTCTGTTGACTGTAAGGTGATCTTGAAAATACTGACTAAGCCTTTAGCTGTTCTCAGGCTATTTCGGTTGATAGATATTTGAACACAAGTGCAAAGACCTCTTTATCGAACTGCTAGTGTATCACGTGATACAGGTAGTGTATGAGTAGCATGACATCTAAGACAGTTTCTGTTAGTCTGGAGACTTAAGACAAGGCCTAGATTATGCAATGAGCTACATTAGTTTAATGCTGTATTTGGACTATAGTACGTACGTTACAATAATTCACATCAATCTGTAGCTCGAGTCTTTGATCACTAAAAGAAACAACGCCTGATGTACTCAATCGCGTGGGTTCTCCAAGAATAGACACTTTACGGATCACCCCCTCTTTAGAGGTTCTACTTTTGCTCAATAAGAACCATTCTACATCTGTATGAAGCCCCATTTCAATCAAGAGCTATCCTGAAACCCGTTTGTTCCCCCGATAAATTGAAATGAAGTCCTTGAAAAAATTCCTGGGTCGCCTTCACATTTTCTCTCCGATCAAAAAGTACGCCATGAAGAGAAAACAGAACATGGACACTATGGTATTCCCTCGTCTGAGTCAACTTTTTGAAGTTCAGGAATACGTCAATGGCATACCTCTTCCTAGGCAGAAACCCGTTATCAACCGGTATTCTTACGTCCGTTTCTTCAGCAGTAAAACTCCAGAGATCACTACTCAGATCACGGACAAATTCACTGCTGCCAAACAGGCCATTCTCAAGATTGCCTACAGCAGCCCCAATCTGTGTCCTCTCTGCGTGACTCTGGGACCCGAAAACCTGGCTGACTGCCAGCATGACTACCATCACTGTCCGTTGAAGACCCTCCTCAACATCAATCACAGCTTTAAGCAGATGTATACCAAGGGGCAGTTCAAGAGCTATTTGTTCCAAGAGTTGAAGTTTGCCAATGAAAAGAGCAGATACACCCAGGTCTATACAGACGCTTCTTTTGCTGGAGGGGAGCTCACTCATGAATACCACACGGGTATCGGAGTTTGGTTTGGAGAAGATGATCCTCGAAATGTTTCCAAGACCGTGAAAGCCACCAGCAGTCTTGAAGGTGAACTTATGGCGATTTGTGAGGCTTTGAGACTGTTGAATAAAGAGGGAGGAATCGAACGATACGAAATCTGCACAGACTCTCTATCCTCGATTGGATTTCTCAACAGACATTGCGTGCCAAAGAGCTATGTGGTTTTAAAACTGGTTGATTGGTTCGACTTTCACAAGCACTCTGTTCGACTTACTCATGTCAAGGGACATTCTGGCTTAAAGGGGAACATTATGGCTCACAAATTGGCCAAGCAAGGAAGACTGAAAGGAGAACCCTGTTAGAGCATCTCTTTCGACAAACTTCTACAGAATACAGCTATGTCAAATTGAAGCACAGATACGGAGAAAGCGACGGCACTTTTGTACTGTAATGGGGGTGCGAATAACTGATTGTGAGTGTTCTTTTCTTCTACCATCTCTGATAGCACTCCCTAGACGGTCTTAACAGTAAGAATAGACAACTGACTAGCCTCAGAATTCGCAAGAGTAGATTGAGAGAGAAAGTAGAGACACTTTTGTACGCAACCTGAGCACGAGAAATCGACTGGTGTGTTCACTTTTCTTCTACCTTCCCCGTGGGGTGCAGGACTATAACCTGCTAGAAAGTGGGTACATGTCTGGAATTCGTCGAGAGCACTTTTTTACTGCAAGACGACACTCATTCTTATTTCAAAGTTCACAGACACAACGGGCTGAGGTGTACCAAGTACACGCGATAGTTCCCGTTAGAATCACACTGTTGGTACCCAATTTACTTCATTAGATCTGCTGTCTATGTCTCGATCTGATGAGAATCAATATGACCTCTAATACAACAGGGTCGCCAACCTGCAACGAGAACTTCAGTGGTCAAATTGCCTCAGCTCACTGATTCTTATAAGGTAAGGAGATTCGTAATGATTAGCTGACCTATTCTTACCAAGTAGAGTAATGCTATAGACACCGTATTTGTTGCATTAGATTGGTCTAACCAACACAATACACCCCCTACAACCGAAAACATACTATCATACTCACACCCACCCATTCAAGATAAATATTACGTCTATACACTCTCCTGCTGCTCTGTCACGTGAGTTGTAGACTTTACCAGCGAAACCGACTGAGACTGCTCAATATACTGTTCTATACAAAACGTCAAATAAACGTGTACACATTCTCCCTACAACAACCTGCTGTTGTCCGCTCGAGACCTACGGCCTCTTGCTTCCGTTATTCCTCTATATGCTATAAATAAGTTACTGTCCTATGCCCTGGTAGACCAAAATGGGCTCGCCGGTGTTGGTGATTTCGGGAATGGTGAGCTTGAGATCAAACGCCTTGGACAGCACGATCTTGAAAATCTTCTGCACGTTGATGGAATGCGACGTGGAGCAAAAGATCAGCGACGCCTTCATCGCCTTGGCAAACTTCTTGGCCTGCTGAGTCACCTCCTCCTGGTCCTCCTTGGGCAGCTGCACAAACAGATCGTACTTGGTGCCCACCAGAAACGGAATCGCCGTCTTGTTAAACCCCCGAGCCTGCCGGTACCACTCCTTGACGCTGTTGAGAGTCGATTTGCGCGTGAGATCAAACATGAAGAGAATCGCCACGGAGTCGTTGGACACGAGAGGAAGCATGTTGACAAACTCCCTCTGGCCGCCCAGATCCCAAATCAGAAACGTGATTTCCGTGTCTCGTATCGACACCGTTTTTTCCATGAAATTCACGCCTAGAGTCTGCACATAGTCCTCGTCAAAGTTGCCCTCGGCGTACTTGACCATGAGCGATGTTTTCCCGATTTGCGCGTCGCCAATGAGTCCGATTTTCAGCGACACGCTGTTCTTGTGCGGCACGTTCATGTCCACGGGCACCGTTTTTTCCTGTTCCATTTTTGTGGCCGAAAATCTGAGAGAAAATGTCCGTTGTAGATGTTGGTGAGGTTGTGGTGTGAGGTGGTGTTTTGACGCAGTAGTGTTGGATTAGGGTTGAGAGGGGGCACACAGATAAATTGATGACTAATAGAGATACAACCATTCTGAGCTCGGCACGTGACTCCCCATACCTCCTTCGGTCACGTGACTTCTCCCCAACCCGTCTACACCCTCCACTCACCCTCGTTGCCCCCACGTGACCCGTTGCCACGCGGTTTGTTGTGGCCCAACCTAATTCGTTCTCAAGGGGTATGTTGGTGAGCGGCGTGATATTCGCGTTGGATTAGGTCAAACCCGCTATTCATTAGTACCACTAGACTCGAGCGGTTTAGGGGAGTCCAGTGATATTTTTCTTTTTGCGATTTGGTGAGTTTTCAAAAATCTCTCGGAAAACGCGAAAATATGGTTATTCGCGCGAAACGACGTGAATATCGCTCAAACGGGGAATTTTTGACCTCCTTAACGTCGACAGACATCTTCCAGATCGACCAGTCTTCGATTGATCATTTTACGACCATTTTGACGTCATTCTCAAGAATCTCAAAACCAGCCATATGCAACTCATTTAGACTGTACAATTGCATACATACACTCCGGACAGTACGAGTAATATTGGAGCATGTGTGAAGGGAAATTAAAGATTCACGTTTGGGGTGTATAGATCACGTGCCGCAGATGTATAAGTCACGTGACTGATTTTAGATACTCAGTCTGTGTACGACGATACAGAGTACTTGTACCTATTGTTGGACGGCTTGTAGGAGAAGGTATGCACTGGAGGGCTGATGTCACGTGACTGTAAGGGCTGATGTGGCTCATAAGAGGTCATGTGACTTATACAAAGTACACATGTGACCTTGAGCACACATCAAAAGCTCCGGTCACGTGATATTCCAGATGTGGGTCTGATGGATGGAACTAGGAGCATGCATTTGTAACCGTCCCACAGTATTGATCCGACGGAGATCACGTGACGAAAACGGTAGAATTCACGTGATTGACCACACTGGATCATGTGATCCAAAGCCTGTCAACATCCTGTCACGTGAACCTGGAGAGTGAGGAATAGGTACGTACACTTATACCAGGCAAAACTAGTACCATTATAAGAGCCACGAGGAGGAACGGTATCGAAAAACGGGCGACACTTTTGTACTGTAAAGTGGGTACAAGGAGTCCAATGATATGCTTTAATTTCTGTTCTGACTATTTCTGGCGGAGTTACAGAAAGTAGCTATTTTTCGAACACTCATAATCTGATCTGGATCGAATGAGCCGACAAGCCAAGACCCTCTATTGACCACTTTCCCGATCATTCTCGCCGAGACTTCCTTGTGATCTACACAGTGCATATATTGGTCGGGTGTGGATTCCCGATTCCAGAAGCAGTAGGTGTTCCGCAGGAGGGAATCCCGTCTAATGGGTCAACTAATAAAGTAGACGGGTTAAGTATCAGCGTAGAAATACTACAGAGTCAAGTAAGTGGTTAAGTAACCGTAGTAATGCCCCCGCTCCACTACACCTGACTAATCAACATATTCCGCCTCCATCCAATCAAAAGCCGCGGCTGTTATCTTGCTTCCCCCACTCTGGAGAAACAGCCTGAATCATGCACCGGTTCAGCCGAGGCATGTGACAAGCACGTGTGTACGCTGTTGTATTTGTGGCACTACTGTGTACTCTAGTTACACCGACGATGTCATACGGAGGTTAGTGGATTGAGCGTGATTTGTTTTGATCACGTGGAATCGGCGCCGCTGTCGCACAAAGAGTCCCTTGCGTATAATTCTTAGACGGGCCCTGATTGCGGAGCGATATCGGCGGAAGTTTAAATTTGTCAAACGAAGTCTAAATGTCACCAAAGTCTAAATTTGTCACTCAAAGAGTCATGCTTTTGAGACGCACATGTGTAGAACTTTGAGAGACACGGCTGTGAGGGTGAAAGGTCGAGGCGTTTAGAGTGTGAAAAAGGTGGGGTATTTAGTGTGGTGAGAAATGGGTGGATTTCGGATCGAAGGATATGGATGGAATGGCTGGAGGTAGGGGAGTCGAACGCTCAAGTCCAATTTGCGATGCGGCCATTATTGGGCGGGTTAAAGGGACCATAATCGACGTCTAAAACCTAATGCTGGTCGCCATATCCGAGTCTGGGGTTTGCAGATGCAAGCGAGCAGCGGAAACGGCGATGATAGAGATGGCCGATGGCGGTGTGGCGGTGTGGAGATGTGGCAATGCCGATGTTGTGCGATAGAGCAGTGAGTCAGGTGTTATGGAGCGATGGTATGAAGCGGTATCGGTATCAGAAGACAGCAGGTGAGTCCAGCGGTTATAGAACTGCTGAATCAGATCAATTGAAGTTGTTTAGCGTAGTAGACGTCTGATACGTGGTTCTATAGAGTACGATATCAACATAGACAGTTCACTATTCTGTCTGGTAGCTCATCTTACAGCCTCTATAGAGACTAGACAACCATACAACAGTTGCACTCGCCCCCACCTCCAATCTAAGACACTCTGGCGATGCTACCAACCCAACTCTCCGACGTCTTTCGGTTCGAGGGCTTTGTTAGACTGTCTTTGATTGTGATACGAGATGGAGATCGATGTCATGATGGTAATGGTCAATTGGTGGTGTAGCTAAGCCAAGCAAATGATTGGTGTCAGCAGTACTGTACTGGTATTGTAAGACGGTCGGTAGTCTACCATCGTTCAGTCCTAGAATCATCAACTCATAAACCAATATACAATTCTTGACTACCCCAGATGAGCCGAAAACAAAACAAAACAATACCGTTTTTCTCATCTACCAACTGTACCATACCAGTAGCCATAGTAAGTTCTACCACCATACTCTTGATTCCACAGACTCAGGCTCAGGCTCCCTCCGTAACCCCCCCCCTCCCCCCCGAAACCGCACCTCCATCGGTATCTCCACATTACCTTTTCCACCCTCCCCCAATGACTCTTTCGTTTTCCACCAAATAGCGACATCGGCTGCTGCCAAACCTAGATCCAAATCCCGGCCTTCCGATTGGCCAATCCCCCGCACAAGCTTTTCATCTTCTCCCAATCACCTTGGTCTCGATGCAGCATAACCTTTTTGCCGGTCCGCCCTACGTGGTCTATATAACGACGCTAAAATCCGGTTTTGAAAAATCTTTTCCTCACAACACAACCCACCACACAACCCCAGTCATGTCTGCCCGACTTTTCTCCACCGCCTCTCGACAGGCCGTCCGAGCCGCCGCTCCCCGAATCGCCGCTCTGACCGCCTCTCGATCCATCTCCATGGCCGCCACCCGACCCGCCTTCAAGCTGTCGGCCCCCGCCGTGGCTCGAACCATCAAGACCATCTCTTTCAACGGACAGGAGGACGAGATTGTGCACGAGCGAGCCGACTGGCCCCAGGAGAAGCTGCTCGACTACTTCAAGAACGACACCATTGCCCTGATTGGCTACGGCTCCCAGGGCTACGGCCAGGGTCTCAACATGCGAGACAACGGCCTGAACGTCATCATCGGAGTCCGAAAGGACGGAGCCTCCTGGAAGGCCGCCCAGGAGGACGGCTGGGTGCCCGGCAAGAACCTCTTTGACGTCAACGAGGCCATTGGCAAGGGAACCATCATCATGAACCTGCTGTCCGACGCCGCCCAGTCCGAGACCTGGCCCCAGATCAAGCCCCTGATCACCAAGGGCAAGACTCTGTACTTCTCCCACGGCTTCTCTCCCGTCTTCAAGGACCTCACCAAGGTCGAGACCCCCGCCGACGTCGACGTTATCCTGGTTGCCCCCAAGGGATCCGGCCGAACCGTCCGATCTCTGTTCAAGGAGGGCCGAGGTATCAACTCCTCCTACGCCGTGTGGAACGACGTGACCGGCAAGGCCGACGAGAAGGCCGTTGCCCTGGCCATTGCCGTTGGATCTGGCTACGTCTACCAGACCACCTTTGAGAAGGAGGTGCGATCCGATCTGTACGGAGAGCGAGGCTGCCTGATGGGCGGAATCCACGGAATGTTCCTGGCCCAGTACGAGGTCCTCCGAGAGCGAGGCCACTCTCCCTCCGAGGCCTTCAACGAGACCGTTGAGGAGGCCACCCAGTCTCTGTACCCCCTGATTGGAAAGTACGGCATGGACTACATGTACGACGCCTGCTCCACCACTGCCCGACGAGGCGCTCTGGACTGGTCTCCCAAGTTCAAGGATGCTCTTAAGCCCGTTTTCAACGAGCTCTACGACCGAGTCGAGGACGGATCCGAGACCCAGCGATCTCTGGAGTTCAACTCCCAGAAGGACTACCGAGCCAAGTTTGAGGCCGAGCTGCAGGACATCCGAGATCTCGAGATCTGGCGAGTTGGAAAGGAGGTCCGAAAGCTGCGACCTGAGAATGCCTAAGGACGATGAGCGAAGCGAATCGGACTTTGGTCATTCGAGCCTGTTGAGCCTTGTGAGCCTAGTAAGCTGTTAGCCGTAAAAGCGCACCATATTCCATGAAGTGAATAGCGCATAATGTATTTATTGATTTTGAGATTGCGAGCGAAGCGAGCAATGAGCTGTAGAGAGTGATGAGTTGTAGACGGTGATTAGATGAGCTTGTGAGCGAAGCGAGCAATGAGACTGATGATGAGACTACGGTACTCACAGACTGATGATGAGACTACGGTGTACTCACAGACTCATGATGAGACTACCGTACTCACACTCTCAGAGACCGCGGTTCGATTCCCCGTATTGCAGTGTTTTGTGAAAGTCGGAATTCTGGACATTTCAGAGGATGAATCGATTCAGCTCGTTGAGGTCACTCTGGACCGTGGCTTTTATTTTAGCCCGCTTCTATCAACAGAAGCCGAATCTGATCCTCGGACAAAACCTGGAAGAGCTCAGAATTGAATGCAAACACCTGCAAACACCAAGACAATGGTTTCGACGTAGTTTAGCCCCAATCATTAGAATGAGCTGTAGACGGTCATTAGAATGGACAAACCGAATGAGCTGTAGACAAACAAAAATGTCTATGAGCATATCGTCTACGAAGCTTCAAAAGTAGAAGGGCTCATACCTTTTCATTATCTGTCTTTGTACAAGCATGTTGAGATGTACACCTCTTTGGGTGTATCAACTACCTGTACGAGTACTTGGAGGCATCCCGCTGAACCGATTGGTACTTGTACAACTTCAGCTGCTACAGAATCGACTGAACTATTTCAAACCTCAAAGGCGATACGCTGAGCTGGCTGTACTGTGGTTATATGAGCTGATGTACTTAGAATGAGCACTTCTATGACAGAAAGAATTCAGCCACGCCTGATAGTCATCACTACACCACTCAGAATTGTGAATGGTGGGAGTGTTTGCATGGGGGCTTCAACAAAGTGCCTCTGACATGCTGGTATTTATTTCTCAACTCTCAAATCAGGTAGCAGTCACGTGAGCACCAACAAAGGTACCAGCACACGAAGCGGAGAAGTCATAGACTCGTCTAAGAACCTCAAGACTCTCAGACTCGTAGACGATTCTAACCATGGGTATTGCACTAAGCGATCATCTCCACCTAGCTACAGACTACAGTACATCATCCGCAACAACGCCAGTATTATCATCTATAGATCACTCAGCACTCTTGTACACCGGATAATCAGTGTAACCCTTTGCACCTGGCACGTAAAACGTGGTTCGATCGTACTTGGCCAGAGGTTCATCCTTCTCAAGTCTCTCGACAAGATCGGGGTTCGAAATGAAGTCGCGACCAAACGCAATCAGCGTGTTACCATCCTTATCGGCGTCTTCAAGAGCAGTCTCTCTATCGTATCCTCCTGCTCGGATGAAGTTGCCCTTCCAGATCTTTCGGAAGGGTTCGTTGGTAGCCCAGGGTTCGGGAGGTCCAAACAGCCGAGGCTCAACCACGTGAACGTACGCCAGCTCGTTTCCTTCGTCAGCACGTTTCTGCAGCTGCTCAAACACGTAAGTAAACTGTTCGGGGGTCTCAGAGTCGTTCACCTCAATGTCCTGGAAAGTGGACCAGGGCGACAACCGGATAGCCGTCTTGTCAGCTCCGATAGCCTCGGAAACCGCGTCGACGATTTCCAGCGAAAATCGGGCTCGGTTCTCAATACTGCCGCCGTACTCGTCGGTTCTCTGGTTTGAGGCGCTTCTCAGGAAGGTATCGGGCAGGTATCCGTTGGCCGAATGGATCTCCACACCGTCTGCACCGGCCGCAATTGCATTTTTGGCCGCATTGACGTACAGAGCCACCTTGCCCTTGATTTCCCAGTGAGTCAGAGCCTTGAGATGTTCGCTCTCTTCGCCCTTCATGGGGATAGCCGAGGGCCCCGTGGGGAAGTAGTTGCCCAGCTCCTGCAGTTTATGGTACCAGGCCACCCGTCCAATGTCCCACAGCTGGACGTAGATGTTCGATTCCCGGTCGTGCACCTTTTTGAAAATCTTTTTCCAGCCCTCCAGTTGCTCGTCGCTCCAGATTCCAGGCACAATGCCGTCACCCGGAATCGGAGCTCCAGCGGATCCGGGGGAAATGTACGTTGCCTCGGTGATGAGAAGAGTGCCAGGAGAAACGGCCCGTTGGAAGTAGTACTCTTGGGCGAGATCCGAAGGCACGTTTCCGGGCAACGCTCTAGTTCTTGTCAGAGGAGCAAGAACGACTCGGGTTTTGAGATCCGTGGAGCCCACCTTTATTGGCGAAAAGAGATTGTGTGTTTGTGTCATTGTGTGAGATCGAGGAAGACGTACGGTATTGGTACAGTATTGCTGGTATATATAATAGCGTGGCTTGATGGTGATAGTGAACTTTGTTTGTAATTGTGCATACGATTGGACGACAAAAGTCAGGGTTCTCTCTATACATAGATAGACAATCTATCTGAAGTGCGCAAATTCATTCAAAATGTACCCCTTCATTTTGCATCTGTTCAATGCTTTTGGATCAGGTTTTTCAAATCAATCTACAGGTACAGTGGTTCTGGGGTGGAGTGCATGACTGAACGAAAAGCGCGATAACTTGAGTAAACGGGGGTTTAAGGAACTGGAAAAAGATGGTGGTGACTAATAGTGGATCAACGCACGTGCTGTATAAATTCCATTCAGATCGAGCTACGGTAACGAGCGATAATCGACACTCCGATTTCCAGTTTAGAGTTGTTCCACTACATCCAACGTGCATATTGTGGAGAGGTAGCGAAAATGGGAATCGCTGTAGTGAGCGCATTAGTAGAGATATCGAGAAGTGGATTAATTAGGTGGACTTGTACGAGTCTGGGATACATTGTGTGCGTTTTTCCGTACCTTTTACAGCCACTTTACAACACAAAACCAACACCACCAATTCCAAAACTCTCGCAAATAGGCGTTAGGAGTTTACCAACGTTGGTTATAGAATACGACATATAGCCAATTGCGCCATCGGAACCGAGAACAAAGAGGGGTAGTATTTGTCAGCCCTTTTTGGGAAATAGGAACCCTTCAATTTTCGCTCACGTGACACTGTACACCTTTTTAGGACGATCGCTTACATTTAGACTACAGGGTGACACAAGAACAGACTCTTCAGAGCGAGTTTGAGAGAAACAGAGACAACCGTTCGACTCAGCGTACCCACTTTGCAGTACAAAAGTTTAGTCAGATTTATTGTATCGGTTCTGGGGCGTTTGGTACAGTAGACAGATTCTTCTTCAATCATTCTTTCTACTGTAGTCATAATTTAAACGTTTGCATTTGTCAAGTCATTCTGGGAGACCGTTTGTACAGTGATTAGCTTGACTTAGAAATGGCTCCAGCCTCGAATCACACTGTTGAACTTTTAGCACAAGTAATAAGTCGTGAAGAGATGAAGAGGTTTATGGCAAGGATCATAAACCACCACACTGAATAAGAAGTACTGTATTTTGGAGCATAGAGTAGCAACAGCACCGTATAAGTACAGGACAGTGTACAGGACAGTACGGTACACCATTCCACAATGAGCAATACCCCCAGCCCTTTTACCCCTCGTCCTCTTCCAGCCCAGGAACCTCAGTCTTGGTGGGACGTGATCAAATCGGTGTGTCTTGTACTGGTTACTCTCTCCTACTGTCTGGGATATGTGAGGCAGCCACGGGAACAGACAGCCGTGCTTGATGCGCTAGGCAGAGGCCAGGAATACTGGTCTGAAGAGCTAAGCAAATGCCAGCAAGCGCGAGTTGAAGAGAAGCGAGCCTGTGCCAAAGAAATAAACAGAGGCATACAAGTGCGAATCGAAGAGCATCAAGCCTGCACCAAAGAACTTGGCGATGGCTGGACAGCGCGAATCGAACAGTATCAAGCCTGCACCGACAAACTAGTCGATGGCTGGAAAGCGCTAACTGAAGAGCGGCGGGCCTTGTCTAAAGCGTTAAGTGAATGCCAGCAAACCTGCGAAGAAGAGCGAAAGATGAAGAGCAGCTAGAAGCTCTATCAGCAGAGACCTAAAGAGAGTGGAAACTGATGGAAGAGAATCGGGGTTCAATGGGTCCGCGAGATCGCCACGAACATTTTCGTACCAAACAAAATCTATTTTGAAGTCACGTGGGATGCAGTACTGTATGATACTTGAATTGTTTTTGTGTATGTACGCTACCTGCCGTCAAATAACGTTCAAATTGGTGACATAGTAATATTGGGCCGTCTATGGAGTGCCAAACGTAGTTCCACCATAACGCAGTCTACAAACATCTTAGTAAAAATCGAACCATACCAGTTTGCTCCTTGTTCCCTGTACTGTACTGAAATTGTGAAATCAGCCCTCACGTGATATATTCATGTCTCGAAAGTGACACATTTGAAGGTGACCTTTTGCACACCCTCCAATTCTACGATACTGTAATCATACAAGTAAACAGCTTCCATTGATTCGGAGAAACACCAGATGATCGAGAAGTCAGAAGTAGAGACACGATATCGTCAGATGAAGATCTCCAAACTAAAGCTGTGAAATGAGCCCCAGTCGTGAGAAGCGATCTTCATTCAGAACAAGTCCGTCAAAAGTGGTTCAATTCGATCGCCAACTTCAAACATTGCTCTTGTCATGCTTCAACGTGAAAAGAAAAGGAGATTTGTTCGTTCAGCGCGAAAAGAAGATTTCTCCTTCAACGATTGTCAAGATTCGCTTTGTTCATCTTCGCTTCGCTCATCTTCACTCCACTCATCTTCTTGGCTAGCTCTCGCCGCTCGTGAAGATTCGCTTCGCTCATCTTCACTCTCTTCACTCTCTTCTCTCCACCCTAACCCTCCTACCCCTCTCCACCTCTGCCTCCGACAACACCCACTCAATTCCCTCCTCCTCCTCCTCATCATCCAATCCCACCAACGTGACCAACTGAGCCACCCGGACAAACTTGTCTCTCAGCTTGTACCGGTTGCTTGTCACGTGACTGATGATCTTGCTCACGTCTCGATCCAGTGCAATGGCGCCCATTTCGTTCACGTTGAGTCCCCAAATCTTCTTTTCCAGCAGTTTCGCCAGACTGGTCACCATGAGACTCACCAGACGATCGTATCCAAACGACAACTCATCAGACCAGCCAGAAAGCAGTTTGGTCCATCCATTATTGAACAGATAAGCACATGCCGAGGAGGAATCGTCCGAAGAGGCCAAATAGACGGTATTTCGGAAAGAAACAGTCACCAGAGATCGTAGATGGGGTGAGAAAATGTTGGAATAAAGCAACTGAACCGATTGAGCCACCAAATCTTCCAATTTGGCAGAAACACCGGTACTGAACGAAGAGAGAGCGTTCTGAACATGCGAGATATCACCGTAAACGCTCAGATTCACGTGATCGACAATCTTGCTGACATAATCAACACTGCTGCCTCCACTGTTGATGTACAGACAAAACATCTTGACCCGTTTCTCTTCAGAAGGAGGAAGACCCGATAAAGTCGACTGGGTGGTTGCTGCAGTAACCCCAGCCAGCTGTTTGGGCGCAAATTCACGGACCTTGGCCTGGAAATGGCTGACGTAAGCCGAATCCAGCACTTTGCGCACCATCACCAGCTGTTTGGTCACGTGACTCTCCACTCCCGTACCCACAATGTGTCCCAGAACCGTCTTCAGAATGTACATTGTGTCTTCCACCAGCGACGTCACGTGATTGTCTTCACTGACCACCTCCAATTCCACAGCCTTGTTGATGGAAGCCTGGAAAAAGGCCTTGGTGAGTTCGGCAAAAATGGGCAGGACACGTGCGACGACTTTTTGCTGGAACATGGACTTTTCAGTCACGTGTTCTCCGCCTTCAAACCCAGCCAGAAACTTTTTATAGAGCGCCCACCGGTTGAGAATCATGCCGCATTCTGCCAACAGATCGGAAACGTGTTTCAGATCGTCGAAATCGGCCATTTCGACCATTTTTTCGACCCGGCGTTCATCAAACCACGTGTCCACAATGATTCCGGCCTGCACATCGGCCTCTTTTTGAATGTTTTGAATCACCAGCAACATGTGACCCTTTCCATAATGTTTATCCACGACTTTTCCATGCTGAACAACAATGGTAGCCACGTTTTCAAACAGTCTAGAGGTTATGAGGCCATAAAAGGCCGTGGGAGGCGTGGCTGGAGCTCCCTGAAGCAACTTGCGACTCTCTTCAGTGATGATAGAACACACAAATTGAGCATAGGTGGAAAGCCCCAATTCCGTGCGATTCACGAGCGGGAAAAGCTTGAAGTAGCGCGTCAGCTCGTGCACGTCACGTGACTGGATCGCCTTGTCGAACTCACGCAGAAACAGCTTGCCCAGAGCCTCACAGATCTCATCCAGCTGCTGTCGAGGCGGCTGAGGATGCTCTCCTGAAGGGACCTTGTCACGTGACAGCTGGCCCTCGATGACGTCATTGGGAATCTCCGTCAGACAGCTGTTGACCAGCGCCGCAGCAGACTCCCAGCTCCGCTGATCCATGGCCCGGTGGATCGCCTCCAGATCACGTTTCAGCTTGAGCGTCTGGGTCACGTGAACATGGTTTTCGGCGACACGGGCCTTTTCCACGTCACGTGACCGCACCCGCTGACTGATGCTCCCTCCCAATTGCGCCGCCTCGCCCAGTTTGAACGCCAATTGAGACGATTCCAGCGTCGCCAGATTGGCGCGGAAATTGTCCAGCCGGGTAAGTCGGCGAATATTGATGCTGGCGGCGTCCAGGTCGAGATCACGTGACCCCAGATCGTCGTCGATCTGTGTCACCAGAGCTATGAGCTCGTGTTCGTTTGTTGCCGCGTATGCCATGGCTGTGGTGTGTTGATGTGATGTGTGATGGCATGTTGTACGTGTTCTGTATGAAGAGCTTATTTTGGTCAAGTAAAAAGCTTAACTGGAGGCTGAGTATTTTGTTAAGAGAGGGACGGCCAGATACGGGACCAGATACGAAGGGATGGTGTGGCTACAAAACCACAAAAAGAAATTCAAATGACGATGTGTAGTGGTAAGAATAGGGAGGGGAAGACAACGAAGCTTTAAAGCGACATTTGTGGAAGCTAAAGAGAGCTCCGTTGTGCTCTCTTACATGCGTGACTTGAACGCTTCTCAACTGCTCAATTTTTATGAGAAACAGAAGTAACTCAGTAGATACACTTCTGTAGCTGCTATAAATGGTCTGTATAAAAATCAGCCAAATCGGTCGGCTGAATCACCTTTTTGAAAGGAGCCAAAACTCCACCCCTAGCCGTGCGGCTCATTAATGCTACTGTACTGAAGTTTACCCGTGATTGTAGTTACCCGTATATAGTCTCCTTGAAATACATGCAATTGTAGTCGAATATGCTTGTGTTAGGTATCAAGTGAAAGCTCATGATCTAAAGAATACAACTGTAAACTTCGCGTTTCGCTGTCGCTATTATCAGTTGAGTTAGAGACATTTTTGTAGTTTCGTGTTGTCCCCATCACTAAGATCTGCCACTACTCTTCTCACAGAGGTGCTAGCAATATGAGGACTTGAGATCTGTATTTGCTTTGCCTACAGCTCTCAAACAAGAGTACTGGCTAGCTATTCTCATAGTTTTGACAAATGCACTGTTAGGACATTGACTCCAACGAACGCTACAGAAACGACAGAACAATTCAGAGCCCTCTTTTGTATTGTAAAGTGAGCTTTCTAAGTCGATTGGTACTACTCAATTATGCCATAGGTAAAGATACACTCTTAGGGAGTACAATACAGCTCCATTCGGTCCTGGCAAAAGGCTGAAATCTTGTAGGTCACGTGTTGAGTATACAAAAAACACACTGCCAAAATACCAGCCCGATTGCTTCCCTTCTTACCTACTTCTGAACAGGCCAACACCACACCCCCAGCCGTGCGGCTTGGAATTGATTTGCCACCTTAATTTTAGCGAGGTCGTAAAAGCAGGATTTGTCGCGGTGGAGCTGAACGACATGGCAGATTTTGGCACTATTGTAATGGGAGCAGTCCGGAGATCATTTTGGTACTAATATTGACGAAACTGGCGAAACTGGAATTCCTCAGGAGTGGAATTGTGGTTGTAGTCACTGGGAAGAGCTATCATGTAGATCACGTGACTCCTACTGTGGCGAATCTGGGACCTTCAATGGCTAAACTTGTTTTATCTGTCGTCTTTTTTCCATTGCAATTATCCATTTACTATTTGTGCGTACCTTTTTTCCTCCGCACTTTCCGAGTCTTTACGTTCCTCAATTCCTGCTAACGAACAATTCACTATACGGGATAGTCTCTGAGATCTAACTACGGTTTAAATAGTTGCGTGATTAAAGGTCTTACAAACTGCAGCTACGGCCCCACAGCCCATGTCTCTGTGTGAACACGTTTCGGACAAGGGAAATGAAGCGGTCTAAGCGACAAACCATACAGTCCATACTCCTATTTCCAGATCCGCCTCGAGCTCTATTTGCGTGGTCAGAAGCGGGTAATCGGCGGGCTAATTTTTTTTAGTTGAAGTGAGTGGGTCGATCTCCCAGAATTGTCTTCAGCCTTACGGTTAGGCTAATAATACGATCTCTGAATCTCTGTGACATTTCCCTTACAACCTGCCAAAAAAAGAATGGCTCCAAGGGCCGTTTTTTTTTCTTCGCCTCGACTAAAACCCGCAAATGTGTCACATGCTTATCCAGTAATGTCTGTCGTTTACGGAACGTGTACGAAAAAAAAAGACATGCATGGCGATGCCTCGATAATGCAAACCCGTACATCTAGCTGCATTGCCAAGACTCGTACAATGGATTGGGAGATGTATTTCAGAGATGGATTCTTTACTGCGGTGGATTAGGTGGAATTGAGACGAATCCGGTTCTGAGAAACCAGTCGAAACACCTCTACCATGCACCGTATTTACACCTTTAGCCGTACCTGTACGGGGAATAGACCTTGAACCGTACAGCTGTTTAAAACGGTGCTAGTGTCACAAGGCCCATGAACGGAAGGGGTGGGGTGGGTCGGGTGGGTCGCAGGGTATATAGGACTACAGGCCTCCAGAACTACCGACTTCCTCAATTGTCAATTGAATTACCTCCTCAATCACCTCAATCACCTCAATCACCACCATGGTCCCCCTACTCTACCTGGCTCTACGATGCCCGTCTAACGCCTCGGACAGCCGAGTGCGATTCGCGTACCGAAACCGATGTGTCGAGCTGCTGCAATCGCCCCAGGGTCGAGAAACGTTCGAGTGCATGTCCTACGCCTACCAGATTCTCGTCAACTCTCCCCTGAGAGACCAGTACGACGACGCCGATGAACGGGACACTGTCGAGTTCCTAGCCGATCTCATCGACCAGAACGAAGGCGTGGTCGAGCCCTCCGAGTACTTTATGCAACAATGGGGCTTTCTGGGCACAGACCGGTCCGAGGAAACGTTCATCATTGGCAAGTTCCAAGAAACCAAGAACTGGGAGCCCGAAAACTTCCTGCTGCCTACTGCCGATACCGGCATTTTCAAGCGGGTTTTCCCCAGCAAGCACGTTTCTGCCCCGGAGCTGCACCTGACTAAACTCCTGGACCCTTCCTACCTGTCCAACGTGATTGCTTCTCCCGAAAGCCTTCATTCCTTTTTTGAGGGCTCGCAGATCGACTTTTCAGCCCCCTTTGCCGCAGAATTCCTGTACCTGCTCCAGGACGAACTTATCGAGACCATCCATTCTCCTGTGCACACCAAAGAGGTCGGAATGAAACACATGACGATCAATGTAGCCCACAAGAAGAGCCATGGCCCCGAAGAACACTACTACCTGGCCGCCAAACGAGCCGAGCTGGCCGAACACTGGTTTCTCAACACCAGCCACAACAAAAGCACCCCCAAAACCACCTACGTGCATATCCTGTACTACGTGGTTGCCTGTGAGCTTTTGGGCAAGGCTGCTGCGCAGTGGCACAATGCGGTGCAGTCCAATGCAACCCATAAGGAGCAGCTGAACGCTCTTCTCACCGCTCTCAAGACCAAGACCAACGATTGGCTCCTGGAGGACGACAATGCGCTTTCCGAGAATCTTGCCAAGACCGGCGAAAACGAGTACGCGCAGAACTTTTTCGTCAGCTCTGCGTTCAATGGATTCACCTACGCCGAGGCTGCCAAACTTCCCTTGCACGAGAGTTTCAAGCTGTCCGAGTACAAGTGCGATCGCGGCAACGGAATGTGGACCCATCGCGGTTTTGTCAAGGATCTCGACTTTATGTTTCGAAACGAGTATTTCAGGTTGTACTAAACGAGCGAGCTGTTTCATAAGACATTAATTAATATAAAATAATCTTCAAGAAAGTGTCGCAGAGGTTAAACAATGTTATAAGTCATTGTCGTTTGGTAGCTATTACAGTATCATCCACCACATGCATTAATAAATATATCCTTTTGTCGGAGCTGGTTCGAGCTGAAAGACAGTACCAAAGCTGTCAAAGGCCGTATCAGAGCTGAAACGGTGCTGTTCCAACAACTGGCACTAGTCCCCAAAAGTCGAAATAGGCACTCTGAAGGCCCAAAACGATTCAGACATAATCGTCCTTCATCTAAGTGTGCTTGTAAAGGTTCAGAACGAGTTCGTAAGTCGTCTCTTATCGCTCTGTACGAAGTACAGGCTTGATAGGGGGTTTGAAATGAGTCGCTGTACTTGTACAGGCTCAGAATGGGTTGGTTGATCATCTCTTATCGTGCTGTACCTGTAAAGGCTCAGAATGAGTCGTTTCTTCGTGTTTCATCGTTCTGTACTTGTTCAGAAGAGTCGTTTCTTCGTGTTTCATCGCGCTGTACTTCGTACAGCCTCAAGATGGGATGGTTAATCGTCTCTTATCGCGCTGTACTTCGTACAGGCTCTTTCTTAGGCCCTTGCACGGACAGGCTCCTTCTTAGCCTTCTTCCTCCTCTCTCTCTCAAAATACCCCAGTCTATACTCCTCCCACTGCTCGATATTCTCCGTACTAAACACCCTTGTATTCAGCACCAAATGAACCGTTGAAGAAAAGTACCCTCCCGTCTTTACCAACTTCACATTAAACCCCCTAAGCCCTCGATTCGAGTTGTAGATGAATCGCCTTGGATAAACGAGCTTCTTGGTGTACATTCCCGACAAGTGGAACAGTCCCAGGGTGGACAGAACGGCCACGAGACAAAAGCGGTGGAAAAAAAAGACGTAGGAGTAAATCGAAGGGTAGATCTGAGAGTAGACCAGATACGCCGTCAAAAGCAGCAGAATGAAGTAAAACGTCGAGTATTTGCGCTGGGACTGCCGCTGGTTCAAGTACTGTTGCCGTAGAGACTCCTCGAGAATCAACAGGTTGGAATAAATCTCAGAAGGAGACGATAATGGCGGTGGAGAAGGCGGAAGAGGAATGTTTTCGGCATCGGCTGTTTTCGGCGGTTTCAGCACGGGTTTTTCGCGCCGGCGCGGCTCCGTGACTCCCGCTAGCTTCAGGTTTGGCAGCAACTCCACTTCGGTGTCTCCATCGGATTCTGGAAGAAAATCGGGACTGCTTTCCATGTTGTAAGAGTTGTGTTGAGTGGCTAGTCAGCGAGGGTAGACGATTTCGATGCGGTCTGATCGGTAGGTCACGTGACAGCAGGGTTAGGGTTGTTTTCCTTTTCGTTCGGTTCGTTTGCGACCGTTGAAGACGTTGTATCAAAGGGTGGTGTGTTGTGTTGTAGGAGGTTGAGAAATTCACACTTCACGGTGGAGCAAAATTAAGGTTTGGGAAAAAGATTGATTAGTCATCTAGGGGGGTAAAGACTGGAGATATTAGTTGCTGTTGAACAGGGGTTTAAGAGGATCACGTGATATGGTTGTAATTAACTGAGCCAGGGGAGTATGCTGATGTGCTTGGATTTTCGATGTGATTGTTTTTACGAAACGGCGGATAAGTATGTGTGAAATCGCGATAGCTGATATAGAGAGCAGCTTTTCAGTCACGTGAGACTAGCCGTCCAAGTCGCGATTTTGCTCATATGGCTCATTTGGAGTAATTCAGAATGGTAGCTTCGTTTTACTTGACACTCAACAAGATACTTACGTTTAGACGCAATTTACTTAGCACAGCTTACTAACTTTAGTAGTCAAATACCTCGCCCAATAGTGACTGGAAACAGCCAAGGTTTTCACAGTCACCTGTAAACCTCCTAATAAACCCCCCAAACTACCTCCAGCTCATTTGGAACACTATACGCTCTTTTACAAAGACCACCCCTAGGCGTGCGGCTCGGAAATTCTCTTAAATGAAGTCGACCTTAAAATACAAAAAACAACAGAAACGTCCGTCTCTTGGAACGGTGTGTTTAAAAGAGACCAAAAGTAGTGCCTCCAAAAAGATGCTCTTTTTGTGATCATTTTGGTTCCACTTTTGTTGGACAAAACGGTTGGAGTCTTCCAAGCTACGTACTGTACCGTACAATCACGTGACTCTTCCAGTCACATGACGAGCCTATAGATTTCTCTTTTTATTTTTTATTCAAATCTCTTAAGCGTCCCTTACAGCCTTTTTCGAACGTCTCCCGTTTTGACCGTCCTTCTCAGGAATCGAAAGGTCATTCGTCGTCTCGGGTTGGATCGGTACTGAAAAGTTCCAAGCCGGAACAGCTTCCCTTGGCGCTGCAGCCTTCAGTTATGAGTTTGTGGATGTTCTTCAGCTTGTCCTGTTCTTTCTTGAGCTTGTCCTGTTCGTTCTTCAGCTTATCGATTTCGTTCTTGAGCTTGACGAAATAGTTGCTGGACTCGGCGTAGAGGATGTTAGAAAATTGCACCGACTGGGCGTTCAAATTTGCCTCGTTCATGGCGAGACTCACTTTTACAGCGATGATTGCACTCAGATAGAGCGTGCCCAAGAGAGTAACGACAAAACACACATAGTCCTCACTGAAGACGGCAGTGACGACACTCATGTATGTCCGGACGAACAAGTTCTCGTAGTCTCGGCGACGATTTGCAGTGAGGGGTGTACTCATCACAGACGTTAGCACTGAAGTAGTGGGTATCAGGGTAGAAGGAATTACATGTTCTTATCAGGGTATCAGGTGTCATGTAGGAGAGGGAAAGAACACCAGGGGGTGGACAGATACTATAGTTTATGGTGCTCTGTCCATACTACTTGTGGCATAAGATATAGCAAGCAAATGAGGATGCTGGTTGAACTTGTACCGGTCACGTGATCAAGCTCAGGTCTGTATCGGTATCTTGATTAACGACCCATAGAGACAACTAATTAATTATTGATCTGTCTGTTTTGGTTTGTTTTTCAAGTTGTAGTTGTTTAACGGTACAGAAAACAGTCGAGAGTTACATAAACCTGTGCAGAATCACCAGGGCATTACAATGGTGAAGTTCCCAGAACGATGACACAACTTCTCAACACGTTGTATAGACACTTGTTCGCTATAAGTACTCTGGCAATGGGTCATCTCTCTAGAGGCTACAAGTGCTGTATATCTGATTTAGAAGCAGGATCTAACGGATACCAAGCTGCGGATAACGATTTTGGAGTCCCCTTTTTAGATGAATTTATATCAGCTTCGTCTGAAAAGTCTCGTGGGGAAGGTTACGAAGATTTGCGCTCATTACGGAAATCTGGTCAACTATTGGACTTGACGAAACGTTTAAGAAAGATTAAAAGCGCCTCACAAACATTTTGCAACCCTTCAATGGCACTTTTCAGCTCATTACCTCCACTTGCGTCACCGTGCATATTGTTACTCGGGTCGTAGCGAACGGGTTTGTATTTGGATAGATAGTTATCCAAATGAGCTGAAAGATGTAGTATCAAATGATGATGTCATGAACATTGTCATGTAACAAAAGCAGCTACATCCGATTACCATTGAAGTTTTCAGAGACTCTCGTTTATTCTCATTACGTCTCTCGCTTACGTTTGATTGAGCAGCTCTAGCTCGGTGGGTTTTGCCTGTAACAAAACGGAAAAAGCTTCACTGAATAGCTCAGAAAGAAATAAGTCCAATGATGAGCTTTGTTTTCATTCAACTCTCCCATAACACTACCAATATCCATTTTAGTATTCGGTAGACCAAATTTAACTTTTCCGTCTCCACCAATCACATTTTCGAAGGATCCTGAATCCGCCCTTAAAATAGAGATATCGAAAATCAGACTTCACAGATGTACTCTAACGCTCTCAAATAACATACCCTAGTCTTTTTGATTATTTTAATTGCCCTCAAACGAGCTCTGGAAACCCTCAAATTCTTCTACATTATCTATGGCATGCTGCACCCCGTGTAAATTGTGCATATATGAGAGTGACAGGACGGTCCCTTGATAGGCAGGTTCCAGCACTGGGAATTGACCCAAAACTACAACGTCTACTAATCACGTGATTGCAAATCGATTGATCAAATAAAATCCACCAGCCACCATACTAAAATACCCCCTTCTTCCCTCCCCAATCCACCCACATTATCGGCGAAACCTTAATCATCTTACCCCAAACGTTATTCCACAACCTCCAAAAATTATCACCACCCAAATTATCACCACTTTACAACAACCCCACAACATGACTAAAGACATCATAGTGCTGATTTCCGGGTCCGGAACCAACCTCCAGGCCCTGATTGACGACGCCGAGATCGGACCTCGAATTTCGCTCGTCATTTCGTCGTCTCCTACGGCCTACGGATTGGAACGGGCCCAAAAGGCCGGCATCAAGACCCATGTTCATTCTCTGGCTTCCTATTACGGCGATCTGCCCAAGGATGCCAAGACGGAACGGCTGGCGGCCCGGCAGAAGTTTAACGCCGATCTTGGCAACTTCATTGTCGCTCAAAAGGACACTTCTCTGGTCGTCTGTGCTGGCTGGATGCTGATTCTGTCGCCCAAGTTTCTGGAGCCCGTGGAAAAGGCCCAAATTTCGATTATTAACCTGCATCCGGCTCTTCCGGGCGCGTTTGCGGGAATCAGAGCCATTGAAAGAGCCTGGGAAGCGGGACAGAAGGGCGAATTGACAAAGGGAGGAGTCATGATCCATTACGTGATTGCTGCCGTCGATGAAGGCGAACCTTTGGTGGTCAAGGAGCTGGACATGAAGGTTGGAGAGAGTCTGGACGAATACGAGGATCGGGTTCATAAGGTGGAGCATGTGGCCATTGTGGAGGGAGCCAAGAAGGCCTTGGCTGCGGTTAAGAAGTAGGTCACGTGCACGGAAATTGGTCACGTGATAAGGAAATAGATAATTATTATTTGGAGGAATGTTTGTGGGGTGTGCTCTGAGAAATGAAGATCAAGAAGCGGTATTACATCTGGATTATTACGTGGCATTACTTAGACATCTTGCACGGTAGTTGAGCCAATACTGGAACCGTAACTAATGTACTTGTGATTTCCTTCATTTACTTGCTCATCCTCACTAATCGGCTTACCCTCTGTCTCGACCAATATGGATTCTGAAGATCTCGATTTTGGTCAATCACGTGATGTATCACCTAGAGAAGCCAAAAAATGTTGCTGAACCAACTCGCTACGCTCGTTGGTAATTTTTCCAAAAAAGGTCGTACCCGGAATCGAACCGGGGTTACTGGAAATCGAAGAAAGCTTCAGAATCCAAGGTGATAACCGCTACACTATACAACCGTTTTTTTGCTAAAAAAACACCCTGTTCAATATATGCAAGAAAAACGTTTTTTTTGCTGAGCAAGAGGTCGTTCTAGGAGGATTTTTACAATGGCTGGTGCACATGACGTACCCGTGAGGACTGCTCACGCTAAATAAACACGCTACCGACAATGAAATTATGGAATGATTAAAAAAAAAAAAAAAAAAAAAAAAAAAAAAAAAAAAAAAAAAAAAAAAAAAAAAAAAAAAAAAAAAAAAAAAAAAAAAAAAAAAAAAAAAAAAAAAAAAAAAAAAAAAAAAAAAAAAAAAAAAAAAAAAAAAAAAAAAAAAAAAAAAAAAAAAAAAAAAAAAAAAAAAAAAAAAAAAAAAAAAAAAAAAAAAAAAAAAAAAAAAAAAAAAAAAAAAAAAAAAAAAAAAAAAAAAAAAAAAAAAAAAAAAAAAAAAAAAAAAAAAAAAAAAAAAAAAAAAAAAAAAAAAAAAAAAAAAAAAAAAAAAAAAAAAAAAAAAAAAAAAAAAAAAAAAAAAAAAAAAAAAAAAAAAAAAAAAAAAAAAAAAAAAAAAAAAAAAAAAAAAAAAAAAAAAAAAAAAAAAAAAAAAAAAAAAAAAAAAAAAAAAAAAAAAAAAAAAAAAAAAAAAAAAAAAAAAAAAAAAAAAAAAAAAAAAAAAAAAAAAAAAAAAAAAAAAAAAAAAAAAAAAAAAAAAAAAAAAAAAAAAAAAAAAAAAAAAAAAAAAAAAAAAAAAAAAAAAAAAAAAAAAAAAAAAAAAAAAAAAAAAAAAAAAAAAAAAAAAAAAAAAAAAAAAAAAAAAAAAAAAAAAAAAAAAAAAAAAAAAAAAAAAAAAAAAAAAAAAAAAAAAAAAAAAAAAAAAAAAAAAAAAAAAAAAAAAAAAAAAAAAAAAAAAAAAAAAAAAAAAAAAAAAAAAAAAAAAAACCACATCACCCCCATTTTATCCCATAGACTCACGACACACCCACGACCACACCCCGATTCACCCACGACACCCCCCACCACCGACAACACCCCGATTCACCCACGACACCCCCCATGATACTCACGACATTTCCTAATGACACTCACTTTTACGACACGACACTATTTACGACTCACACTCACACTCACGACCAACACTCACGACTAACACCAACGACACTCACAACAAACACACTGGACACACACACCCCACTTTCGAGTTCTCAGACTCACCCCTTTTTTGGTATTACCCTGATGGATTGGATTGATTTGGAAGGAATGGTTTGGATTTGATTTGATATGATATGATTGATTGATTTACTAGTCTTGATTCACTACCAAGTGACCGTGACAGGAGCAAGATGAAGCGGAAACGAGACTTAGAGGACCTCGAATTCACAGAAACGCGCACCGAGACCGATTACCCAGAGTAAGATTCATTGAACGCCAATAACCCGGCTTACTAGGTATATAGCTATAATGCATCTTTAGAATAAAAAAAAAAAAAAACGAAATAGGACATTATAAGCACCTAGGAAGGTTCAATCAGGATCTGGGAGTGACCCAGGATAATCTGGTATTGTTCGAGCTACGTTATTGCAACTTTCAGAGGGATTGCGCGGTGACATTTTGGGTGCATTCAGGATATGACTAATACGAGGATGTAGACGGCTTCAGTGTAGGGTAATGGGGTAGAAGGCGAGACTATAAAAGTAGGGCTATTCACTGGTATATTTTATAAATTTCTATCATTGCTGGTGAGTGAAATAGACCGAGATTACCGTATCTGCTAAGAAAAGAGGTACATGCCAAACATGTAAAAGGAGCTCTGGAATTCTGAAAAGACGTCAGATGACGTATTTATCACCATTAAATATAACGGTGAAGTCCCTGCCTTGATATGGGTCAAAATGAAAGACCAACAGCTCATCTTATGATGCTCAACTTTGGATGCGCAACATAACCTTCATGTTCACGAGCATTGACAGGATTAAAAGGAAATGGCACTCAGTTGATGGTAAAAGAGCATTCAAACACTTATCTGATATTCTGGGAAGCATTGTATCATTTCAGTCTATCTGTCACACACAACAGGTGCTCTTGTTTTACGACAGTTATGGTTTTCGTTTGTAGCAACACAAAAGCGAAAAAAGTATTACTTCGGTCTCCATAAGTTTGGCCCCTCTTCGACAAGACGAGAATCTGGTTCGATGGCCCACTCAGCTAAAGCTCTCAGTGTCACCAAGGGCTCTACAGTCACTCCTTAAACGGATCCAAGAAATTAAGATGACAACCTAAAATGGGATATGAGAGAGGGTAGACTGGGAAAGTGACTTGACTTGTTACACACCACAAACGGATACCTCATGAAACGGATACCACGAACGATGCGGATAAAGACACGGATACCACTTGTGACACAGACACACACAGACACAGGCACAGACACATACACAGACACATACACAGGCACAGATACCTCATCTGACACAGATACATTGCCCACACCACAACAGTGAGTACACGACACAGACACAAACACAGAACGTACAACAAGACGGTACAACAAGACAGTTACACTAACACAGACGTGGGCACAGACACAGACACAAACACAGACCCAGCCATCACGCCTAACGATGTGCAGACACAGATGCCCTTCGATGACATTCAGAGTGTCGCACAGACAGACACAATCAGCCACGTCACGGTCTTCAGCCACGTCACACACGCCACGCAATGTTCACACTCAGACTACGTCCTCTATCTGACATTCTCCTCGAAACCCAATGCTAGCCGATGGTCTCTGTACGGTCGCCAGAGCTGGGGTTGATAGCCGAGGGGTACTACTGTGGGGTAGGGGAAAGTGGTGTAGACAGAGTGGCGAGTTTGGACTGTTACATGTGGACTGTCATCTCTGTCGTCTCTGGTCTGTCACCTCTGCCGTCTTATCTGCCACACCTGGTCTGTCAACCTCGGACAAGTCATAAATCGTTATTTTCGTATATCGGTTTGGAGGGTCTGAGGTGAGGTGAGTCTGACTTGAGGACAAAAACATCAACGGGTCTGCTATCCCCAGGCAAAGACTCGACAGTCGGAAATCGGAGACTCGATTTTCAATTCTCGATTTTCAGATTTTCAGATTCTGTCAGACAGTCAGAATTCGTCAGAATTTGGCAGGTTTGATCAGATTTTTGTCAGAATCCTCTGATTTAGTCGGAGACGTTCGGACAAGTCCTCACATCTCCTCCGGTAGTTGGTCGGAGACTTTCGGGCTACGCCCTCAAATCTCCTCCTACCGCCCCAACCTCACTGCCAACCATCTCCCCGCATCTCCCACCCCCGTTCCCTCCTTGGCACTTATCGGCAACACTCGCGAATCTCTCGCACTGACATGCTCGGCTATCTTGTTGAAAATCTCGATAATGTCCACCACGTCCATCGAGTCTTCGCAGTCCTGCTTGTTGGCCAGCATGAGCAGCGGAATGCCCTCGGTGGCCTCGTTCACCACCACCTCCTTGAGCGTGTTTTTGCACTCCTCCAGCCGCTCTCGGTCCGTCGAATCCACCACAAACACAATCGCGTGGCATTCGGCGTAGTAGGCGTTCCACAGCTGGCGGAGATTTTCCTGGCCGCCGACGTCCCACAGCTTGAGATGCATGCCGTCAACGATCACGTGGCCGACGTTTTGCCCGATCGTCGGGTTGATTCGTTCCGGTGGCAGCGACTTGCCTCCGAATTCGCCCTTGAGTCGTTCCAGAAAGGTCTGCATTAGTAGGAGCAGTATAGTTTTGTCACGTGTCTATCGGGCTGATCACGTGATTGCCTTTTCTGTCGCGTTTGTCACGTGCGGATCACGTGAACCCCCCCTCCTCTCCATACTCACAGTCTTGCCGGCATTGTCTAGCCCCAGAATGAGCACCGAGTATTCTGTGTTAGTCAGCGGGACGGGGAAAGATGTTTTTGCTGCTGTCACGTGATGGACACGCGGTAATCACGTGACTCCCATACCCACCCTCCTTCTTTGTCAGCTGCTGGTAGACGCTCTTCGCCAGGTGGTACATGTCGAGTGGTGATAGTCGGTTATCAGTGCGCACGTATCTTTAGGGGAAAGTTAGGGTTTAGTGTGATTACGTAAGGGTGGGGGGAGGTGACATGATGATTAGTATGTACGGAGGTGGGAGGGGTGCAAGTAGGTGCTGTGTTATGGTGGTGGTGTTGGTGGTAGTGGTGGTGTTTTTCATTTTCCCTTTTTTTTTTTTTTTTTTTTTTTTTTTTTTTTTTTTTTTTTTTTTTTTTTTTTTTTTTTTTTTTTTTTTTTTTTTTTTTTTTTTTTTTTTTTTTTTTTTTTTTTTTTTTTTTTTTTTTTTTTTTTTTTTTTTTTTTTTTTTTTTTTTTTTTTTTTTTTTTTTTTTTTTTTTTTTTTTTTTTTTTTTTTTTTTTTTTTTTTTTTTTTTTTTTTTTTTTTTTTTTTTTTTTTTTTTTTTTTTTTTTTTTTTTTTTTTTTTTTTTTTTTTTTTTTTTTTTTTTTTTTTTTTTTTTTTTTTTTTTTTTTTTTTTTTTTTTTTTTTTTTTTTTTTTTTTTTTTTTTTTTTTTTTTTTTTTTTTTTTTTTTTTTTTTTTTTTTTTTTTTTTTTTTTTTTTTTTTTTTTTTTTTTTTTTTTTTTTTTTTTTTTTTTTTTTTTTTTTTTTTTTTTTTTTTTTTTTTTTTTTTTTTTTTTTTTTTTTTTTTTTTTTTTTTTTTTTTTTTTTTTTTTTTTTTTTTTTTTTTTTTTTTTTTTTTTTTTTTTTTTTTTTTTTTTTTTTTTTTTTTTTTTTTTTTTTTTTTTTTTTTTTTTTTTTTTTTTTTTTTTTTTTTGTGTGATAATGAGAGATTAAGTGAAAAATAGTTTGAAAATTGAAGGAATACAAACAGAAGTAGGCAATATCTGGGCTAGTTTCAAATATAAGGGCTGGCGTATTCAAGAGGTGCTGATTATATAGAGCAGTGAAAGCTCTGAATTTGGTGTGATTTGTTGAGACTGCCGAGTTCACCATACGTAGAACAACTGCATAGGAAATGTGATTTTATGTATCGATTTGTTAATGCAGAAGCTGAGGTGTTACGTGAGGGTGGTATATCATCATGGTATATCATCTAACTAATGTTCCCTGGCTCTACATATTTGTCAAACGTGTCTAACAGATTTGAAACACCGTTTTGCTGTATAATTCTTTGTGGACTCTGTAGAACAATGTACTGATCTCGGCAGGCACGCTGTCGACCTGGAAAGTTCACCATTGTAATCACCCGACTCAGGGCTTTCTCCTGGTACCAATTGCAGCTCTTTTCAACTTTTATTGAGAGCAATGGAACCATCTAGTGCAATATTGCTTCGTAATGGCCCTACCCATAAACATTACAAGCCACAAACCAATCCTCTTTACTGCGAATGATGCGGAACTCGCGATCATCATCATTCACAGCCCTAACCTGCCCGTCCTGGCAGTAATTCGTTTTGCCAGCCTTCACCAACAGCCATCGGCCTCGAGCCTCAAACATGCCCTTCGTGACCACAATCTCGACCCTGCCGTCCGACACGAGAGTGACGCTGGCGATCTTCGAGTAGTCGTCGACTCCCTCGAGTGTGACCGGAGTGGAGAGGTGGTTCTCTTTGGGGCATGTGTTGTACGTGTTTGCTTCCAGATCGTGCAATAGGGATGTGTCTTCTCTGTTATTGGAGTACTCCAACTCTCCGAGACAGTTGCGGCATCGGCAGTGTGGTTTTGGTTTCGGCACGATTCCGAGCTCCAGATGTTCCACATGAACGTTGGAGTACACCCTGCCGTCGCCTGTGTATCTGATGAACGCCCTGGAGTTGCTCCAGTCACCTTTGCCCAGCCGCCTTTCCGCTCCTGAGGGCACCAGCAGCGGATTACTGGCGAAACTAAAGTCCGGGATTTTGCCCACCAGTTTCCCGCACTCCGTGAACCCCGTCAGTCCAAACGAGTCACCGCTCCGGCCGGAGATTTGGATCGCCAGCCCGATGAACATAGAGAGGATAAGTGATGAGAAGTGACAAGTCGAGCCAAGAAGTGACGAGTCGTGCCAAGTCGAGCCAAGAAGTGATGAGTCGGTGTCAGTGCGACCGTTAGAACTCTCCGACTCACCATTACCACAAAGTTCACACGGCTCTAACGCCACACCTGCACAAGGCTTATCAAGGTTGGCAAGATACGTCATTTCGAGGCACTAAATCGACCAAATCGAAATGTCTTTGAAAGCTGTCTACAGTACAACTTTAGTAATGCGATTTTCCTTTCAAATTCACACCAGAGTGTGTTACAGGACGCCTTTGTAGACCCTTGTTTTTTTTTATGTCAAATAAGCCCGGCAGGTTTTGGTTGACTCAGATTACAACTACGGGCCCTGCTTGTAATCTAATTACTGTACTGTACCTGCATATACCCAGGCTACAAGTAGGTCCGAGAGATATGCTCGTGACAGTTTTTTTGCACAGACGGACTCTTGAAAGGAGCTCCAAGATTTTCCTACTTTTCCCAAGTTTCTGGGGGTATACTGTGGGGCTGAAGTACCACCTCATTTGGTCCTAACAGAATAAATCGTGATTAAGCCTTCTCTTATTGAGAACTGTACATGGCTTCTGATGTATCTTCGATTCTGCAGACACGAATCTTGTCAAGTCCTGGTACAAGCACAGGGTTGCATGTTAAGGACAATAACCGCACCCGTTATGTACAAGTACAGCCCCAAGTGTCGTCACATGCGTTTGAATTTTGGGGCTTGCATGACCTTGCATGACAGTAAAGACGAGAAAGGTACAGTGAGGGGTGTGTAGTGACACCTAACGACAGTTGTGTCTTCTGACTTGGATGATGAGAAGCGTCAGACAATCATTTCTAGATCGTCAAACACTTACCACTAGGCTCAAGAATTAATCCATGAATTACTGTAGAACCGTCTACACCCAACAGAACAATGAGTGGTCTTGTCACCAACAGTTGTGTGCCATTTTTGAACATATCCAAGCTTGTAGTTTGCTTCTAGCAGTATCTGTGACTGGAACAATGTGGCAATGATGGCCTGTCCACCAACGAAACGTACCCTACGGGACTCGGAAAAACTACATAAACAAGCTGGTCTGCGATTTGCGGCTGCAGTCTGATTCGCACGTGATTCATTTTTATTGGCCATTCACGATTTCCCGATTTTACAAAAAAATACGTGGAATAAAAGAATCCTGAACTGAAACCCAGGTTAGACGAGTCTGGCTGTGTTCTTGGATATCTCGTGGCCATTCTGGAAGTGGCAGTGGTGTGTTCTAACCCTCTCTCCAAAAAAATAGTCCTACCGGTACGTACTTGTAGCTTGAAAAATCATTGGCTTAGGCACGCAAATAGAAAACCCCTTACAGCTACAGTACGTGTATTATACTGTACTTGCTAGTACCCACTATCATGACCTTCTGTACAATCATCCTTGAAGAGCACTTTTTGATTCAAGAGATAGTAAGGTGACAACGTCATCAACTACACCACTGCTGTACCAGTAGATCGCGTAATTAAGTGAGTTGGTTGGTACCCCCACAACGTCTGCAGTGCTCTGATCAATCTGAAAGGTGATTTACTGGAATTGTGAGCTCTCGGTGAGTATTTTGGTATGATTCATGTTGTATTTCTGTCATCAGTGGCCTCAGTGAAATGTGTTGTGTAGTCCTATCGTACTAAGAAGCCTACAGTATCATCAAGAACTGCAAGCTACGAAAGGTGTGAGAATTCTCCATACACTGTTCAAAATACCATTTCGAGAATAGCATTAATTAATTAATTAATGATACAGCTGTAACGAGGTCCGTATTATCAACAATTTGTACAATACAGTATGTAGCTCTGTGACTAAGTATCACAGTGGACTTGTACCATTCGTGAGAGCAGTTTCTCAAGATCATTTTGGTGCCCTGAACATGAGGGCCTAGGTCAAGACTCAGAAGGGGGCCATCTGGTGAGAGAAGTAACCCCAGAAAGTGTAGCCCAAAAAGCAGACTCAGCAAACCCTCCTAAATCTTTTGAACAAAATAATGAGATCAGGCGAGGCGATAGTCTCTCATTAGCAATGCTGAGACATCTAAACGAGACATCGGCTCATCTGGCGTAAAAGAGAACCGCGAGAATCTTTCGAACGGAGTAGCGACTATTGTTCGTCAATCGCTTCCTTCCTCGGAAAAACCACGAAAATCGTCTCCATCTTTCTTGAGAAAGAAACCGAAACTTGAATAAAAGACGGGACGGGGTGTGTTTTTTACCAGAAAGTCTTCAAAACTAGAAGAAAAGACGGGACTTTGTCTCAGTCATTCTTAAAAGAAACAGTCCAAATTCTCAAACAAAAGACGAGACTGCGTCTCCATCTTTTCTTCTATGCACCCCCCTAGTTCCTCAAACAAAAGACGAGACTGCGTCTCCATCTTTTCTTTTCAAGTTTCCCCCAAAAGCTCGAACAAAAGACGAGACTTCGTCTCCATCTTTTCTTCTAATGACCCTCCAAAACTCGACTTCGTCTCCATCTTTTCTTCTCACTAACACGCATACTGCAACTCCACCCCAATACTCGTCACATCCGGCACTCTTCCCCCATAACTAAACGCCACCCCCGTATTCACCAAAATATCCTTATACCGTCCTCCCCACAGCACTCTGGCCGTTTTATCCTGCAGCGACGAGCTCAACTTGAACACCGACGCCTCAGTCTTCCAAATCTCCGCTCCCATGCTCAGATTCGACAGATACGAGTACATGTTGAAATCATATCTGGTTGAAAACGAGCTGGAGGGGCCTGTTCTCAAGGAATACGTCGATGAAAACTCCCCCATGATGGGATTGCACGTGAGAGTCATGGTGAGAGGACTTCCAGTGTACGCAGACTGAGTCACGTATCGCAGAGCCGTGCTCATTCCCGGCGACTTGTTCAACACTCCATAGTAGAACTCTCCACCAACACTCAATCTAGAAGCCGTATGAGGCTTACTAAGATCGACTCCAAAGTTGTAGAGGCCTCGGGCGCCCAATAACGCCTCATTCGTCGAGTACAGCAGCTCGTGGGCATACTGACGACAGTCCTTTTGCCAATAGAGGGTTAGGGCGCCTCCTGATTTGAGATGTGCTCCGGAAACACAGGTTACGAGCAATTGAGTCGTGGGATTGAATCGTCTGACGTACATTGCCTCTAGAGTGTTTGAGGGCAATGCGAGGCGTCCAAAGAGCAACGAATCTTGGCGATGGACTGCTCTTCCGCCTTGCCAGATTGTATCGTAGATTCGATCTTGAGAATTGATAGGATCGAGTTTGTGATACCCAGGAACAACTGTGTGAAGATCCAGAGTTGCTGACTGGGGTCTAGGGAGGGCCAGAGACGTGGAAAGGTACGCAATTGAGCCCTGGATGTGCCCCAGATTCGTCAATGTGTAAGAAGAGGCTGATGAAGGTGTAGAGAGAGCACTGACGTTCATGGCTACTCCTTCAGGAACGCGAAAATCAATGAGATTTTGCGACGAGTGCGTCAGCAGGGCGTAGAGGTTGTCGCGGTGCCATTCGGACACGTCGTAGAAGGAGTAGAGCAGGTGTTCCATGAAGGGAAGCATGCCGAGGAGGGTAGCGATCGGTCAAGAAGATCGAGAAAGTCGTTTGAAAAAGGGTCCGGAAAGCTGAAAGTCGTCAGACCAGGGTTAGGGTAGGTGAAGGAACGAACGTCTTTGGGTCTGTGGCGAAATCTGACCGATTCTGTCGGTGTCTAAGAGTGGTGATGTTGAGTGAAGAGTGTGAATATGCAGGTGGATGTATGGTCGAAGTTTATCCATGTGTTTTTGCTTAACAGATACGCCAAGCAGAAGCTTAACTGGAGTCATCGAAATACTGGATTTTTTATCGCAGACTTGAGATCCTGGGTTCGAACCCCAGACATACAGTACAACGACAGTGGCGAAAAGTGCTCTTATGCCAAAAGTGCTATAGTAAAGTGGTCTTAAAATCGATGGATTAGTCAGCAGTAAATTTCTTGGAACAAGTATCATGATTTGTCGCGGCGTAACAGCTGGGTGGAATACCATATGGGCTCCGTACTGGTAGAACAGAATGAAATAGAAAAATTTACAGGAAAGCACCAGGCTGTAAATATCGGCCACGTGACTTCACAAAACTATCCCCTTTCACGCAATCAATCTAATACCCCGTATCGAAGTTAGCCTGGCAAAACTCAGCTCCGTCGACTTTCGCCAAGAGTAGTACCAAAATGATCACAAAACGACGCCCGATTCAATGGTTGCATTATTAATTCTATCCTGTTGCTATGTCCGGCGTTATCTGATTTTTGGTCCAGAGGTCACATTTAAAGTGGACCCCTTTTTCCTATTTCCGAGCCGCACGCCTAGGGGTGGTGTTTTTGGGTCTCTTGAATTGACGCTGGAGTAGTCTGAATGCGCTGAAATTTGAGTTGGAGACTGATGCTGCTGTGTTAACGTGACTGCAAAAAGATTTATTGTGTTGCAACAATTTTGAGAGACCTGTGTGACTTTTTATTCTAGTTGATTTAGTCCAAGTTTTACCATCAGAAGTGTAACTAGGCTGGTTGCTTGTCGAGTACGGGGCTGACTAAAAGAAAGATTTCCACAGTAACGCTAAGTAAATGTCAAATTCAAACTATGTCAGACCACCACTTTTCAAATTAGGTTAAAAAGATTTTCACACCACACTGAGTGGAATATAATCGTCATAGGGCTGAACGAAGTTTTTGGTAAAAATAAACATATTCTTTGTGCTGTATGTCCACCCTTTCTCCCGCTTACTAAGCAAAAACATTTCCTCCTGTTTGGATAAAGTTCCCCCTACTCCTAACTTTGTCGATATGGTCTTTCTCTGATCTCACAACCCAACTACACCCACTAAAACACCCACAACATGGTCAACTACACGAGCGAAAACCTGTACATACGGCTCGGGCTTTCCAAGGACGCCACGTCGGCGGAAATCAAAAAAGTGTACCGCAAACTGGCCCTGGAGTCGCATCCTGACAAGGTGGCAGAGGAGGAGAGAGAGGGAGCGGAAATCAAGTTCAAGGCGTATTCTGAGGCCTACGAGATTCTGATTGACGAAGAAAAGCGAAGTGCCTACGACTACGAGCAGGAGAATCCGTACGCCAGTCAGGGATACGGGGGATACGGCGGATACGAGGAGTTTGATGCCCAGGACTTTGCCAGTTTTTTCAACAACATGAACAGCGACCCTCGACCCAATGCTGCCAAACCTATGCGGGCTGTGAGGACAGACGATCTCCACGTCGACTTTACCCTGACCCTGGAAGAGCTGTACAAGGGCAAGGTGTTGAAAATGGGCTCTTCACGGAAGATTCTGTGTTCTGTCTGTTCTGGAGGAGGCGCCAAAAAGGGAGCCAGACCTCGAGCCTGTGGAGTTTGTTCTGGAGAGGGATACGTCAAGAAGATCCAGCGGGCCGGACGAGGGTACGCCACGCAATCGTGGCAAGAATGCGACACCTGCAAGACCACGGGAAAAACGTACAAAAAGGCAGACAAGTGTGGACCCTGTGGAGGCAGTGGAACCGAGGAGGAAAGCAAGATTCTCGAGTTCTACGTGCCTCCAGGAACCAGAGACGGCGAAAGTCTGTTTCAGTATGGAGAAACGGACATTTTGCCCGGCATGAAACCAGGCGATATCGTGGCCCACATCAAACAAAAGGAACACCCCGTGTACACCCGTCAGGGCCAGGATTTGCACGCAAAGTGCTCCATTTCGCTCGGAGAGGCTCTCTGTGGCTTTTCCAAGATCATGTTCACCCAGCTGGACGGCCGAGGGCTCCGAATCACGTCTCCAGCAGGAAATGTCATCAAACCAGGCGAAATTCTAAAGGTGGCCAATGAGGGCATGCCTAGCAAGTCGGGCAAGATTGGCAACTTGTACGTCGAGGTGGAGATTGTGTTTCCCGAGTCTGGATGGACCAGAGAGAGGGAGGAGCTGAGAAAGGTGCTGGATATCTTTCCAGGAGAAAAGGAGAAGAAACAGGACGATGTGAGACAGATTGTTGATGACGTCAGTTTCAAGCAGGTCAAGGAGGTGCCAGTGTATGAGGAGAGGGAGGAGATGCCAAGTGGGGTGCCGGATTGTCAGCAGCAGTAGCACGAGCGAAGCGAGTGCCAAGGAGCACGAGCGAAGCGAATGCGACGTCTGTTGTTTCAGAACACGTCTGGAGATTCAGAAAGACGTCAGGACTGATATTCATGCGCCTGGATTTATCCCTTTTCGCGCCGCCAAGCCCGCCAAGGCCTTGGCACCGGTCCGCCCAGCCTTGGCGCCTTGGCACCTTGGCGATATCTTCTCTGCACAAAAGCTGCAAACGCAGCATGTATATACAAACTAGGTTATCCTGGTATAATGAATAGTGGTACTATGGAGACATGGGTACACGAGGAACGATTTGCCTTAGAACAGGGGTGTTTGGAGACTCATCCATTGCCCTACCGTATGTGTAGTATTATCTGCATAAGATAGTTGGATAACGTTCTTGCATACACACGGTAGTCGCCAAATACACCTCCTGAAGATCGAGTAAGCAATGGAAAACATACACGGATTTCACCAAAATGTTCGCCTCGATGTCCTCTTTCTAATGGTGAAGTTCCCGAGTCTGTAGCTCTTGTATGAGGTGAGATATGAACTAACAGTGCTCAACAATAGCTCCAATAGCTCATCTAGTCAGAAAAACACTAATGCTGTACTTTCAAAAATACATTGCCATCTTGACCTTGTATTGTCAATTGTGAAGACCCTGAGTCTAGTTACAGTATCTTACCGAAATAGTTCCCCTCAAACCAGCTATATGAAAGTATGATGCAGAAAAAAAATACTCAGAACTACAACAGCTCAAAAATAGTCTAACAGTACTCAAATACACATTGAAATGTTCTTCTCGACGTCCCCTTTCGAATAATGAAGTTCCCGAGTCAGTAGCTATCCTACCGAATGATTTGTTCCCCTCAAACCAGCTGTAGGCCATACTGGAACAACATCAGCCATATGTACATACTGGTAGAGTGCGGATATAACCTTGAGATGTATATCAGAATGTTCATATTGACGTGCTCTTTCGAATTCTGAAGTCCTCGAGTCTGTAGCATGTCTATGAAGTGATATAAATGACATTGTTCAAGTACAGCACGCAAAACAGCTGCATCTTTTCATGCCACTTTCATGGTAAAAGTTCGATTTCGCAATCTGCTGGATCTATACTTTTGAAGAAAATCAAAACCGAGTAAAGCTCATATTGCTGCCTTTCCTTTCAGAACCGGCAGGGTATTATCTAGGCATTACCAGCACATGGGTAGATGTGGTATTGTTGTCTGTCCTGTGGCTACCTGCTGGTTTGTAATATCTTTCTGATAGATGGACAAGTCACTACCGTCCTGGAGGCACTATTATCGGAAAGTGGTGTCCCTAGAAGTGGTTGTATGTCGTTACATTAACTATATCTAATAAACCACACGTAGGCATACTCAGAACAACAGCCCGAGGTACATGCTGGTAGAGTGACGATACAATTCTATAACCTATATCAAAATGCTCACCTTGACGTTCTCTGTGGAATGGGGAAGTCCCCGAGTCTGTAGCATGTCTATGGCGGGAGAAACGTGGTGATGTGTGAGGAGAGTTGCTGTTCATGAAACATCCCTACAAGCGGTCAGACATTGTTTTTTTTTTATTTTTGTCGCTCTATCGCGTCGCTCGCAATCTGTGTACTAACCCTTTGAGGTAATAGTAAAGCTGACATTATAGAACAAGTCACAGTCTATAGTATTGTGTGATTATGAAAACAAAAAATCGCTGCCTTTTTTTTCCACCCAATTAAGGTGGACCCTTTTTTTTCGAATTTCCGAGCCGCACGCCTAGGGGTGGGGATTTGGGTCCTCTTGAAACAGGGCTAAAATCCTGCAAACGAGCTGATTTTTCGACAGCCGTGTTATCTTGGGCGTTTCACGTGACCTTTGAATTTTCTACTCCTTCAGACTCAAACTGGGTTAGCTGAGCAGGGATGATGACATGAAGTATATTTCTAACTATGACTGCACCTGTCAAGTAATCCCAAGTAATACGTGGTTTGTCTGTATGGAACCTATGATCAATAGTAAAACAGCTGATTTCAAGTTTCAAACTGCTTACGTACACACCGTTACACACCGTTACACACCGTCAAACACCGATTTCTTCATTTTCATGGTTATTATGTGCTCATAGCATACAGCTCATAGCATACAGCTAATATATAAATAGTTGGTCTTGTCTCTCTAACTCCGTCTAACTCTCCTCAAACTCCTCCTCGAACGAAAACCGGTCCAGATCACTGATTCCACTCCAATTGGAGCCTGCAGTGGTGGGTCGAGTCTCACATTCTTTTTCAGAGTCAGCCGTGGTCGGTCTTAGGGTGTCAGACGATGTTTTGAGAGAGCCCATTCTAGATCCAAATCGGGATTCGGCTCTAGACTCCATTCTAGAACCTCCTCTAGCGCTAGGAGAAGCCTTAGAAGGGGTGTTTGAGGCCTTAAAAGGCGTATTCGAAGCCTTAGAAGGCGTATTCGAAGCCTTAGAAGGCGTATTCGAAGCCTTAGAAGGCGTATTCGAAGCCTGAGAAACCCTGCTAGGAGTCTTAACTCGCATTTTCGCCTCGGCAGACTTTGTGGGGTTCATGAAATTGTGCGTTGGTCGAATGGGGGTGGTTGTAGTTCTTCCAGGTGTGGCTCTTCCGGGTGTAGCTCTTCCGGGAGTTGAACTTTTCTTCACGGGAATTTTTGACGGAGTGGAGGTTCGAACTGGCGCGTTTTGAAACACGTCGTTTTCCTTGTCCTTGTTTTCTCTCTTGAGCTGAGCAGAGGGAACCATGGCTCGAGCGGGTCGTCGAGAGAACGGTTTGGCGATTGGTTTGGGGTTGGACAAAGTCACGTGACCGAAACCGTGGCCGTAACCCTGACCCAGACCCTTGGACTGCGGTTTGAATAGCGGTTCACGCTTTGCAAACCCCTGGGTCACGTGACCAGTCGGATTCACGTGTCCCTGATTCACGTGACCAGTCTGAGTTCCGTAGCCTGCCTGACTCACGTGACCAGCCACGCTCCCAGCCACGTTCCCAGCCACGTTCCCCCCCTTCGCCCCCCTCTCCTCCAACTCGCCGCCCAACTCGTCCCAGTCCAGATCCAGCGAATTGCGCTTAGTCAGCGGTGGCGCCAAGACGTCCGTTTCGCCGAGAATGTCGTCGTCATTGTCAAACGTCCATTCTTCAAACACGTCGGGCTCGGGCTCCTGTTTTTCAGGCATGGTTTCAATCTCAGTAGAAGCCCACAGATGCTGAGGTAAGCCCACGTGTTTGGTTTCTGCCAGCGGAGGGGCGTTGTCGTTGCGCACCTGCAGTCGTTTTCGCGCCGAGGCTCTCATTGACGATCGACCGGTGGAATGGGGGGGTTTGGACTGCTGATGTAACTGTTGTCCAGAGTTGTGCTGACTGATCAAAGACCCCGAGGTGTGCTGACTAACGCGGTTCTGGTTCACGTCTTTACCTCCTAGAGGCACTCGTCGTTGCGTGGGAGTGACGAAGGAGTTGTTGGTTTTGGAGGAGCTGGGGTTGCCGTTTTTGTTGTTGTTTCTGTTGGATCCTGCGAGCACGTTTTTGCCCGGTAGCAGCGCGTTTTCGTCGCGAAACGACGTCTGTTTACGCGACGCGGCGGCCACGGGGGTTTTCGGAAACATAGCTAGTTGGAGGGGAGTGTTGTGTTGTGTTGTGTAGTGTGATGTTTGGGTGATAAAGTGGTGATGTGTTGTGGTGTTTTGCAGTAGCTGAAAGGTTAATTGCGGTTGTCGGGGTAACGGGGGGTGAATAAGGTTTTAGTGATCAATTTTCGGCAAGGGAATAAACTTCAGCTCCTCCCAAAGGCAACTCAGGCAGCAACTCCATTGGCCAAGCAAATGTCGAGAATATCCCAATCGAGGGCTAGGGTAGGGGCTTCGCAAAGTACATTTGGAAAGCCCTCCACCACACCACATCACCACAGAAATACAGCATGGGAGCCGGAGGATCTAAAGAAGAGCAGCCCAAGTCGCGGGTGTTTGTGCCCCAGACGCCCGTCGAGTTTTCCTCGTCGTTGATTAACTCCTTGGAGAGTTCGTTGGAGGTGAGTAGGAGCATGAGCGCAGCGAATGCTCAGACAGCTTTGAGCGAAGCGAAAAGCTGACACAAACAGCTTAGAAATGTTGTTAAGTTACACAGACAGCTCGAATTTGAGGAGAAGGCTCGAATTAGAACAGGATTGATACCTAGGAGTTGCCAGGAGTTGCCAGGATTGAAGCTCAGAGGACTGGATTGACTGAAATCACTATGAGACATTAACGTGTGACATGTTGGGTGTGGTGTGTGGTTGGATCTGTCAATTGACTGAGAGAGGTGATTCTGTGGTGTGATTCTGTTGTTCGATTGTTGATGTCATTGCTTTGATTTGCCATGTTCTTGACATAGGGTGATTGACTATGAACAACACATCAATTTCAATCACATGATTATGATCAATCTTTCGCACACTTTGCACCGGCTCAAATGACATTGTCAGTGTCAGTCAGACATTGCCAGTGTCATTGTTGGGCGATGTTGCCACTGTCTGTTATGTCTCCTAGTCAATCACAACAACAGTCAGACATTCAAGACAAGGACAGTCTCTCAATTGCCTTCACCAGGAATCACTTAGATGAGTCACCTGGAGTTACCGACACTGAGTCACTTACTCTGAGTCATCTAGAGCCTGTTTGATGAGGTAGAGACATTTGCTGAGGTACTGTCTAAGAACTACCGAAGCAAGGACTACCGAAGTCATGTCATCTGATGTCCATTGCCTTCTGAGTGTTTCTGATGTCTAGAGGTCGCTTGATTCCGATGAAACGTCTTCTAAATGTCTCCTGACATCTTCTGGTGGTTCTCTAGAGGTCTCCTGTGACCTCTACAAGTCTCTTGATGTCGATAAAACGTCTTCTGACATCTTCTGATGTCCTCTGGATGAGTTCTGATGGCTCTGGAGGTCGATTAAACGTCTCCTGTCGTCTTCTGATGCCTCTGGAGTCTTCTGAGTTCTGAGTTCTGAGTTCTGAGTTCTGAGTTCTGAGTTGTCGTCCGTTCGAGACCTACGGCCTCTCTCTAATTATCAGAATTCTGAGTTGTCGTCCGTTCGAGACCTACGGCCTCTCTCTAATTATCAGGTCCGTTCGAGACCTGCGGCCTCTCACTACCGCGCTAACCCAGTCCGACTACACCCGATCTCAATCTGCAGGCCAACTGGTCCAGCAAAAAGTCTCGGAAGAACTCGCCAAGGTCCAGTACCAGGCCCAGGAAGCCCTAGCCCTGGCCAAAAAGAACCTGGAGCAGGCCGAGAAGAACGAAGTCGCCGAAACCGGCTCCGTTTCCTCCTCCGATCTTGCTGCCAAGTTCGAGGCTCTCAAAAACAAGTTTGAGACCAGCACATACGTCACCGAGCTCGACAAGGAGACCGACTCTGTGCGAGAGACCCTGGTCAAGTGTCTGCAGGACAACAAGGGTCGACCTCTGGACTGCTACGAGGAGGTTGAGCAGTTTAAGGCTAAGCTTAGAACGCTGGCCTAAGCCCAACGGAAGCGAAGGCCGAAGGTCTGAGCGGACAACAACATTTTATTATGAACGTCACGTGATGAATATCGTATTATGTACGTCGCGTGATGAACCACGTGATCTCGTGAACACCACGTGACCTCACGAACACCACGTGACCTCATCTTAAGACGTGCCCCGCCTAGCATATAGTGGATAGATGGATGTTTAAGCTTGTCTCGAACGGACGAGAATTGTAGCACGTGACCGCACGTGACCGCACGTGACCACATTCACGTTGTTTGTATTTCAATC
>ULGQ01000002.1:353107-415061 GCA_900519045.1 Yarrowia divulgata | reverse complement strand
TATTTTTTTTTTTTTTTTTTTCAATTCTTGACGCAATCGAACACAACATCACAAGCCAACTCGCTCAATAATGACCCGACAAAGTTAAAAACAACTACAGTCGATTGAGCCGACTCAGACGAATGTTTTACTCTATACAAACTAGTCTCTATCTCTCGTGGATCTTTCAGTAAGGTCTCCCAAGTTTTGCCATTCCTTCAATGTATAACACAACAGTCTATCGAACTCCTCAGGTAATGACCCAATTGCAAAGCGAGTGGTAACGTTGAGATGGCCTCGCCAGGCTGAACAAAAACCTCCATACAAACTAGTCTGTATTTCAAACAGCAGAGGCGCTACAAAAGTATGGATGCACCATGTCCTGAAGCACTCACATGACCACTGGATCTATACAACTTGTCAGATAGTGTCTCAAAAACGGTTCTGAAAGTTGCGATCAACTCCCAAGATTGAGATGAGCATTTTGATATACTGTAGGATGTGCTACAAACACCTGCAACTCCCACAGAAGCTCAAGTCCTCATTTCAGCTTCATTTGTGGACATGGCTTGTGAGAAAAGCTCTAATCAAGTCTGTTTGCTCACAACACTTCTATACCGTCAGTGTGTATCCCTTCTAGCTTAGTCAGCTAGTCATAACCTGTTTAAAATGTTCCACATTTGATACACCTGACCTAGACACTGACTGTATCCACCCATTCCCTAGCTTTAGCACACTCATTCTAGCTGGCCACGTGGCCGTTTTTTGATATCACGTGACCGTAATGCATATCACATGACCATGCTCCATATCGTGACTACACTCCATATCACGTGACGCCCCCACTGCCCATTCTGACCCTCCTATGCCCTGACCCATTAGACATGGCGACACAGTGTCGGGTTGACATTTGTCCACAGTCAAGTTTACGTCTCTGCTCAAGTATAATCTTAACTGGGGATACTTGGATTGGATTATAGAGACGGCGATAGCACAGTGGGTTCTTCCGCAATGGCTGCGATTGCAGTATTGTTGTTAGCAAACCGTTGTCTGGCTTTCAGATTATATCATTTTTATATTTCTGGCACCCCTGGAACCTTGGAAATACTCGGGTATTGCAACTTTTCCTTTACCTATTCCCAACTAAACGTTCTTAACTAGTGTGACGACTCAGCCAAATCCAGCCAAATCAACTGGGAAAAGATTCCAAATCAGTTTTTTGGAATTCTGATTCATATTGGGGGTTGCGGTTTCACTCCTAGGGCTTAATACATGTTCGAAATGCGTCTTTAATATAATAAAAACCATTTTCATCTTTATTTGTAGAAATTTATTGGATCTCTTACCAGCACCGGTACTAGAAATCGCGCAAATCAAAAAGTGATTTAACAGACCGACATTTAAATTGCTCATTTAGTCGGTCAAAACCACTTTTACTTGTGTATCTCTTATATTGGCGTGCTTAATAAGGTGTACACTCGAACACCAGTATTTTCAAGCCGACTTAGAAGACTCCTGTTAAAGTCGTTTACAGATCACGTGTTCAAGTCACGTGTTAATTAGCATCTTTGAATCACTTGTTCTAATCACGTGTCTAATCACATGTTTAATCACGTGACCTCTCTAGTTGAGGCTCTAAGTCATAAGCTGAGGAGCATCCTGCAGTCTGACATACAGTTCAGTGCAGTAACCACAAGGTCAGTCACGTGACCGCTAGCTTCCAATCACGTGTTTCCGAACGAGTTCAAATCACAACGTTTAATCACGTGACCTCTCTAGTTGAGACTCTAAGTCATGAGCTGAGGAGCATCCTACCAGTATGTACAGTCTTGTGGCAGTACAGCACAGTCGCCACACCGTCGGTCACGTGACCATCTTCCAATCACGTTCCATTCACGTGATCAAATTACTTGTTCAATCACGTGATCCTTCCGAAGACTCTAATTATAAGCTGACAGTTGTATCCTGCAGTCCAAGTGCCAGTACATACAGTGAAGTAACCACACGGTCGGTCACGTGACCGCTAGCTACGTTCAAATCACGTGTTCAAATGTTTGATCACGTGACCGTTTCCCTGGATGATACCTGAAGTGTGTAAGCTGAGGAGCATCTTACGTATGTACCAGTATGGACAGTCCTGTGGCAGTACAGCACAGTCGCCACACAGTCGGTCACGTGACTATCTTACCATCACATTCCATTCACGTGATCAAGTCACTTGGTCAATCACGTGATCCTTCCGAAGACACGTCCTTCCGAAGTCACGTGATCCTTCCGAAGACACGTCCTTCCGAAGTCACGTGATCCTACCTCAGACCGTAAATATAAACTGACAGTTGTATCACCCAGTCTGACATACAGTACTACAGTTAAAAGTCAGGAGTCTTACAACAGGAAGGTAGTCACACGGTCAGTCACGTGATCACAAACTTCCAATCACGTGTTAATTTGCGAGTTTTGAATCACATGTTTAGTCACGTGACCGTTGGATGATACCAAAAGTCTTAGTCTGAGAAGCATACTACAGTACGCAAACAGTCGGTCACGTGACCATCTTTCAATCACGTGACTGCCCGTGACTAAACGCTCCTACAAGAAAACGCTCCTACAAGAAAACGCTCCTACAAGAAAACGTTCCTACACCAACTCCTAATCAATCCTCCTTGTACTATATACTTCATACTGAGTGGGGGGGACATGTCGAGAGATAAGTGTGGCGAGTGAATTGTGGCACACGCTTCGAATTGTGGCACACGCTTCGACTCGCACTTCTCGCCATATCTCTTAGGCACCTTGTGCCACGAGATATTCGGCTCGAAATGCTCCGTCTAGAAACTCTTGTACAACAAAATCAACGCACTATCACTCTCTCCTCCTCCCGCCAGACTTTCAATCTTCGTCTCATCCACCTCCGTCACCTTGTCATCGTTAAACTTCCACCACTTACCCTGCTCTTTCTCATTCCTGACAAACGCCTGGTAATGGCCCGAATCAGCCGACGCGCCCTGATGGGTCACAATGGCCTGCAGATTGTACAGCCCAGAAGTGTTGGCTCCGACATCATTCTGCAACTCAGAGTCCGTCAACTGCTCAATCTCCTCGGCGTACTCCTTGTCTTTCTGCTGGATTTCATCCACAGGCACTTCTCCAGTCGCACCAACCTCTTCGTTCATCTTGGCTCGCTTGGCAGCTCTTCTGGCGTCTTCTTTTTCCTTGCCAATCTCTCTGACCCGGTCTCGCACCGGAATCAGCTTCGCCTTGAGCTCGTCCGAACACAGGGGGGTCACGTCGAGCTCGTTGATGGGGAAAATGACCTTTCGCAGAATCTTGGATTTTTTCTGGGTGTCTCGGCGCCAGAAAAAACGCACGTACTGCACCGTCAGGTACTTGGGGAGCCGCGTGATGCGCCGGGTCTTTGTGAACGACGCGTTGCGACCGAGTTCGTCGTCGTTCTTCTCCAGAGTCTCGGTTAGACCTGCCTGGAGACCGTCAACCAGATAGTTGGTAGAGATGGAAATATGGCAGTGCAATTTCGCAAAGTCCTCGGAGCCCATGACGGGGGCTCGGTCGGGAGCCTCATCACACACCAGCTTGGTCTGGTACCGGCCCCCCATGAATTTCGCCACGGCGTCGTCTTTCAGGTCTCGCGAAAGCACGCTGAAAATCGACGACCACGCCTCCTCCGCATCCTGCTGCTTGTACATGCCCTGGGTCTGTTCGGCGAACTGGGGGAAGTGTTCGCGCAGCTGGATCACAAACGCGTAGGGCTGGAAGGGCTGGGTAGTCTTGGCCATTTGAGAATACAAATGGTTCAGGCCGTTAGTCAGCGTTCCAGGCGTGGCTCCCGAGGATTTCAGGCTCTCCTGCAGCTCGGGAATCGTCCGCATCGCCTGCAAAGACGAATTCAGATAACACGTGTTACCGAGATTCTGTAATCCGGGGGGAGTCTGCAGAGTCTCCGCTTTCTGGGCATCGGTCATATCTTCGAGAAAAACAGCCTGTTTTTCGGGAGCCTTCGGAAGAGCCGTGGCCGAGCCCAGAAGCATCAGCACCTGACCCTCCTTGAGCCCCACAGAGCCCATGAGAGTTTCGTCCTTGAGCTGGCCTCCCTTGACCAGGATTTTTTGACGCTCAGGAGGCACTCCGGTCAGCGAAAAAAGCTGGTTCTTGAACACCTCACCGGTGGATTCGCCGTCCACGTCCACAGCGTACTTTTTTCCAGCGTGTTTCACGTTCACTTGCATGTTGGTTGGTGTGTGGTGAAAGATGGGTTGTGAGTGGTGGCAATCTATGTTGTGAGGTGGTGTGGAATTAGAGTTTGGGAATAAGGTTTGGAAACAACTGTTATCGGAAATGTTCCATAGTGAATAACGCATTCGTTTTTGCCGCAAAAGCTACCAACCTCTGTCAGCTTACTCAGCGAACCCACATCAGCCACTGTTCGACGTTTCAGCCACTTCTTCACACCACACCCGGCTCTACACCAACCCCCTCTCTCTCCTGGCAAACTCTAATCGCCACCATCACACCCGCCACTGATCTGGCCCAAACTCGACTCAATTGGGACGCACAGACGTGCCAGCGTTGGGAGAACAACAGGGGGGCGTTTTTGGGGGTATTTGGGGAAAAGTGGATTTTTGGTGATTATGTAAGCAGAGATGGGTAGTGCTCCAATCGCGGTGTGATGGGTCTTATTCGAGAGCTGACAATGAGGGGAGTCCATTGGTGTAGTTTGTTTTGTGGTGGTACGTGTGTAGCGTGAACCTGGGACGCTGTTGTGGTGATCAGGAGTAGTCTACTGAATACTGTCATGTACGTCACAATACCACATCAATCTGACGAAACAGTAATCTACAGTACAAGTAGGTCATGGTATTCGTCAGAATCGAATAATATAGAACCCTTTAGCTCTTTTTAGGAGTACATGTTCTCTGCTTGATACCATAAGTATGCACATCATTAAAGGAACATTTCTAACAGACCAGATAGAAGAGTAATGAGGGCATAGTCCAGGTCTGAAGATACAGTGGATCAAATGGTCTAGTTTTGATTGTTCTAGTTTGTAGCGACGTATGGTGAACTTTTCGACGTTTCACCTAAGAGATTATTTCAAGCTAGAGGGATGCTATGTAAGCCTCGATTTCGTAACGACGAACTACTTTCGACATGATCACATCTCTTGAGCGCTTGCGACTGTAGTTAAAGCACAATAGTTGGGTACAGTTGAATGGAGAAGTCCTTTAGGGCTTGATCATGAAGCTGCAAATGCCAAGAGGTGGAGAGCAGTGTGGTCATGGTCTTTTTGTTGACAGGCTATACAGAACCAAGATACGGTACTGTAGCAGAAATGTTTCTGAACCGGTATCTGGCATCAAAACTTGACAAAGTGCTCTAATGGGTTGTAAGGGAACTCTCTGATCATGGTGTCGCCTCTTTAGATGAAATCTGAGAGTTCATATGGTCAATTGAGCTTTTGAAGCAGAGCAGATTTGAGACGTGAAAGTCTTCAAATGTGTCCACTTTGTTCACACTCTTCTCAGCTCACGTGATTTTGAAGCAGAGCAGATTTGAGAGTCTTCAAAACGGAAAACGTGACCAGAGAAGAGTATGAACGCAGAGATCAGTCTTCTCAGCTTACGTGATTTCGAATCAGAGCAAATTTTTCAAGTCTCCAAAAGGTCAAACGTGACCAGAGAAGCGCAATCAAAGAAACCATTGTCGCTGTTCAATATTTCGCTGTCGTCGTCGTTTGTATTTTGCAATTGGTATTGACATAGTAGTGGTAAGAGAGCTGGTTACTTGCACTGGTACGTCTACCAAAACCAAAATCGTATTGGATGGAGGAACTTCTGAGAAAGTACAACATCATCTACTTCCAGTCAATGCATCATGTGATCATAAAACAGACTTTTCACCACAACAAGACAAAGACCAGAATTTCCTCTTTTGGAAAAGATGCAAGACATGCTGTACGACAAGCTCATGCATGTCTCGTAAGGGTGCATGCCAAGCGGTGCAGTAAGTATGAATTGCAAGAAATCAGACAGTATGTCGTGCGTTAGGCCAATCACGTGACCGTTCTGGAGTCGTGTGGAACCAGTCACGTGATTCTCCCGGTCTCAATGTCGTCTTTAGACCTCCGCCAACCTATCCTTGACAAAGAGTCCAGATTAGGGGCGTTCCTTCCAGCTGAGATACAGGGTTGGGGTTGTCCGCTCGGTCACGTGAGAATATGGGGCCAACATTGACGATTTGGTGCTATGCGAATTTGATTGTGCGAAATGATGATTCGGAAACGGGTTCAACAAAACGTCTAAGTACGATCAAGTAATAAATACTTGGACCTGAATTTAAGAATAGCTTCAGCGCAGAATTTGTCCAGCTTCACCCCAGCCCAGCCCCATACCAGTTGATAACATGACCACGACGTACAGAAAGATCTATTTCTCAACGTTATAGCATCACTGTAACCTCGAAAAATCACCCCCAGCTGAACTTTGTTTTCAACTAATCCCAAGTAAATCTCCAACTACGTGTGAGTCGTTGCGAGTCTAAAGTTGTATTTTATGATCTAACCAAGGGAGGGGGTCATGTTCATTGCAAAATCGACAAAAAAAAAAGTACAAAAAAACTACCAAAATGGACCCCTGAATGCGACCAATCGAATGGTGCTATTTTCAACCCGACCCCACTTCTGTCACGTGCGCAAACCAATGTCAAAATCCGCTCTCAAATCCGCTGCAAAACCCGGTTTCAAAATAAACTTTGCCATCGCTTCTCTACCCCAACCCTACTCTATGCAGTACACGTCACGTCTGCGATCTTCCCATTACACTCCACATTGCAATCAACATGGTCAACTTTGGAGCTCAATCGATTCGGCAGACGCTGGTGCAACTTCTGGGCTTCGCGGCCATCTTCACGTCTTCGTACATGTTCTACAAGGGACTCTCTATTGTGGCCAACAGTGAGTCTCCTCTTGTGGTAGTTTTGTCTGGATCCATGGAACCTGCTTACCAACGAGGCGATGTGTTGCTTCTGTGGAACCGGCAGAAACACGTGGATGTGGGCGAGGTTGTGGTGTACAACATTGAGGGCCGAACGACTCCGATTGTGCATCGGGTTCTGCGATCCCATGCTTCCGACAACAAGCAGTTGTTGCTTACCAAGGGTGACAACAATGCTGTGGATGACGTCTCCTTTTACGGCGGCCGAAACCAGTATCTGGACCGAGAAAGGGAGGTTGTGGGGGTGGTCAAGGGGTATCTGCCGTTGGTGGGATACATTACCATTTTGTTGGCGGAAAACCAGTACTTTAAGTATGGCTTGTTGGGAATTACTGGGTTGTTGGCGTTTATTCAGGGGGAGTAGACCCTTAGAGTACGTTGAGAAAGCGCAGCTTTCGATGAATGGAGGAGTTGGAGACGTGTTAGAGTGCGTTGAGAAAGCGTAGCTTTCGATGAAGCACTCGTTGGAGGAGTTCTGTGGTGTTGTTAGGGTACGCTGAGAAGCGTAGCTTCGATGAAGTACCCGTTGGACGGTCTGCTGGTATAGCTAGTGGCTGTTATGCCATGTTCTGCTGTGCTGTCATGCTAACGTCTTTAGGAAAATAGGTAATGGTATTTATGATAGAGGATGAGTGTAGTTGACTCTGGTGGATTCATTTGGCAATTGACGAGTTGCCTAGCTAATGGATGAGGTTGAATTTATTGTTCTATCATTCGGTTTGCCAAGTACCAGCGCGCTCGGGTAGAAAACACAGGAGCCAGTTTCGATCACAGGGCTCCAAAACGAAAATCAGGCATCCCAGAATGACCGCAAGAAACCGCTCGTTCGAATGGTGGCACTTTAGCCTGTGTCGAAGCAGTATCTATTGGCGTTTTTCGCGTTTGTCGCACTTTGAATGGTCTGCCCCAAAACTAAGGTGGGTTCGTTTTGGAGATGAATTAACGAGCCGCACGGGTGGGGGTGCACTTTTGAGCCCTCTTCAAATTGGCATTCAGTTGCCCGATGAGGTTGAAAGTGCGACAGGGACGTCGTGAGCAGCCATTTAGACGGAATGTGAGTTCGCAACCCTTTCAAATCAATGTTGCCAGAGCTACACGGTTTCCGTCTTTACTCGATTAGCAGGACTTCAATTTGAATATGGAGAGTATCAAAACAACCGCAAGAAGTTGTTCTTTTGATTGGTAGTACGTTGAGCAGTGTGAGACCTCTTGTAAAGGCGGTGGTCACAATTTCCATGCTTTGAGGGCCATCCGTGTACTATCGTGGATTAAGGTGGCCCAAGTCGTGAGGCGAATTAACGAGCCGCACGGCTGGGGTGCACTTCTGGGCGAACACCTAACACGGGCTCAAAAGCGATAACTGATACAGCGTGACTGAATATTCCGAATCCAGGTATGTACTTGTAACATATCAGTACAGTAAATCGTGATTGTTGCAGCTGTGGCAACTGTGGTGTTGTGTTGTGTTGTGCCACGTATAGCTTAACCTGTTTGTGTCCCTTCTATGTGGGCCCTTATTTCCGTCCTTAATCCTCATCCCAACTCTTCTTCTTCCCCATCACTTTATTCTTGAGTGACACTGAGTGACACTGAGTGAGTAACACGATGAGGATGCCCCACAGATACCACCGGTCCTACTGACACAGACACAGACACAGACGCCAGACGCCAGACGCCAGATACCACCGGTGCTTTGACACAGACACAAACCACCTGGATTAACACACCCCATGTACCAACACACCCCATGTGACACCCTCGATACCCTCCTGACACCACCTCCCCCCACTGCAGACACTCGAACACGTCCTCACACCTGCCTAGCTCTCTCCTCGAAACAGAATGCCACGCCGATGGTCTCCGTACGGTCGCCGACGCAAGTATTGATGGTGGAACGAGAGAGCTGGCAGACATGAGGACGCAGTCCGAGGGTCTGCGTGGTGAGCGGGGTGGTTGTATGGGAACGGGCTAGCCTGGGGAGCTCTGCTTCTGCTCGCATGGGATAGTTTTGGCTGGTTGTGGAGCTGTGGCCCGTTGTTGCAGGCTGTGGTGCTGTACTCCGTCGTTAATGTCCCACCGACATTACAGACCCCATGTGACGCTGTGGCTGGTGTGGGTTCGGGACACGACCGCCACGACCGAGGCTGTCTCTCCACGCTTGTCTGCGGGCCCGTTCTGCGAGTGACTCTGGAACTGTCCCCATGACAGTGGACCGTCACCGGGACCACCTGTGACATCCCCCGTTGCTGAGATGCCACAGCCACCTCCACTGTCCTGTGTCTCCCCGCCGGTCTCGTCGCAGGGCAGCGGGTCTACCACCAGGACTCGGCTATGGGCTGCTCCAGATGCGTGTCTTTGGGAATTGAGCGCTCTCAGCAACGTCCTCGCAGCAACGGCCTTTCACTACTGCTGGCACTTCAGCGGCGTTGCTGGTCTCGCTACGACTGGACACGCTGGCGAAGAGACTACTTCAGCGCTGTCAGGCTCTGCCCTGCGCTGAGCTCTGTCTACAGCTCCGTCCTGTTCCGGACCGCTTTCCCGGTGGACGTCCCTTGCGCTTGGTTCAGCGGACTCCCGCCAGCGTTGCCGTCTACTGCTGTCGTACCATGGGTTCATTATAGATAATATATTACAGCTGTAGTGAGGGTAGTTGGAGGTGGCAGCGCCGAGGCGAGTAGGATTGTGTGGGTGACTTTGCTAGTAGTCCAGAGACACTCCCCGCTTCTCCCTTCTCTCCCCTCTCTCCCCGCGATCTCTCACATCTCTCTCTCTCCCCACCCTGGCTCTTGGTCGCTCTCTCTCCCGACTATCTCTCAATCTGGCGACATATTTCTCAAACGCCGCCTCTCTCTGCACCGCGCTGAGTCCCTTGGCTTCCGGCAACCGGTCCGCCACGCGTCTGACCGCGTCCCAGGTATCCGACGCCTGAATGACCGGCTCCATGTCTCTGAGCGCGTATCGGAAGTCGTCCTGGAGCCGTCTGAGTTTTCTGTCCGACGCAAACCGGTCGATTTCAAAGTCGGCATCCTTCAGGGCAGCGTACACCTGAGGGGTGTATCTAGGGTGTTCCAGGTTGGTTGTGTAATCTGAGCATTGTGTGATGAGGGTGGAAAATTGGTCCTGTGACAGATCGGCGGTATTTTTACCCTGACTGGTGAGATATCCCATGGCAATAGTTCTGAGGTTTCTGACTCGTCGATTTTCCACCTCAATCACGTCCCAGAACAGATCCAGAGGTGTTGAGCTTTGTCTGATTCCACAGAGGGTTTGGAATCTTACGTCGTCTTTGATATGACCCACCAGATCCTTCCATTTGGTCGTGTAGGTGATATTCCCCTTTTCGGTTTGTTCGTTGAGAAGTTTGACGAACTGTTGTCTGGCGATTCTTGCCTGGCGATTCACCAGGGCGCTCTTTTGCTCGATTTGAGCCACCAGATCGGATTCCTTTTCCTCGATTAGTTTCGAGTAGACGTCGAGCAGATCCATTTTGTTGAGAGCTCGCATTTCTGGTCTCTCTGAGGCTAGTTCAGCACTTCTAGACTTGATATCTCTGAGGGTATCGTTCCAGGTGGATTTGACGATATCCACGTGCAGGACCGATTTGAGAAACTCTTTGCCGGCTTGTTTTGTTGCTGCCAACTTTTGGTCCTCCTGATCGTTCAAAAAACGGATGTATTTCGCTAGAGCGAGTTTTCTGTCATCAACTGAACCTGTCTGAAATAGAGGTTCGTTATCAAATAGTCCTTCCACGTGGATCCACCTGGAAAACCTGGAAATCTTGCCAGAACCCTCGAAAAGCTCGTAGACCTGCTGCTGGTACTCCAACCTCTTATCAACCGTCTGCTGGACCTCCCTCTGGTCAATTTCCAAGAGATACTCCTCGAACAAAGCTCGTCTCTTCATGGTATCCCTGACCATCCAATATCGAGGATCCTGCAGACATTCTTTCATCAGTCGTTGCACTGTCCAGCTCTTGTCGACTTTTTTTTCTGCCATCAGCTGTTTGAACGCTTCTGACACCTCCTCGGGATCCTGGCCAATCGTTCTCACAGCCTCAGGAGCAATCGCAGACAAACTCGGCACATGTTCCTCTCTCTTGTCTCGTCCTCTTTGTTCCCGCACCTCCCGGGGCTCCTTGGGAATCGACTCGTCCGCAGCTGCTTCGCCCTGCAAAATCGCCTCCGCATCCGCAGGAAACACCCAGACACTTTCCTTGGACTCCGTGTTGAACCAGTACTTGCGGCCTCCCTCGGCAGTGTACTCTTTCCAGTTTGTGCGTTTCAGCGCGATTTCTCGCTCCGTAAACAGCTCCTCGGGCTTGTCCCACGTCGAGTTTTGCGTTTCCGGGTCGAAATAGTACGTTCGTCCGTCCTCAGCCTTGTGTTCTTGCCAGGTCATGGTGTGTTGGTGGTGATCTAATCCTGGGTGATGTTTTTAGGAGGTGAGGAATTTAGAGTTTGGTGTTGACACACGAAAGTACATTTAAATAGGCGTTAAATTGACGTCAAATCGTCTTCAACGTAATACAGACATAATGCCTGCAAGTTGAAGAGTAGAATAGTACTTTTTGCGTTCCATTCTGAACAGTATTGGCGTTAACATACGTTAAAAGCATCACCATTGGTCGGATTTAATTTCTGAGAACACCCTCTTGTTGCTGAGCTGATTCTCCGTCGATCCATACCACTTTTACCGCAATTTGGTTCTGATTAGCGGTTTGGACTTGTGCTGTTTCTAAGCTTCTGGTGCTGTTTCTAAGCTTCTGATGGTGATAGTTGTAGACTGCCTCAACATAACACTATATCTCACTCTGTAGATCTTAAATTTTGCTGAAAAGTTGAACGTCGATTTATCACGTGACAAAAAATAAGATTACAGAATCCAGGCTCCATCGGAGCAATACTACAGCCGCTAGATACGTCCTGTCGTCTCTCTAATGATCTTGACCCGAAACCTTATCCTGTCATAACCTGTGTTTGGTGATTTGACTGTAATACACTGTCTGAATGCTTCCCCCGAGTAGAAATACGTTCAATGGTAGTACCAATCGATAGCTCTTGATGAGGGGAGTCTTTTGGTAAAGTCGGATTTCACTTCCGATGATTATTCGGGGAGTAATGATGGTAGACGTCAAAACGAGGTATTTTCCAACTGCAAAAATTGGAAGATATTTTTGCGGCCCCAATTAACATACCGACATGCGTAATAAATCGGTCCCGGTCGGTAACAGTTGCTTCGCAACAATTACCTCCAACTGTCAGGGTTAGGGCTGTGCAATCACCACCTAATACTCTGGAGATGCAATGCATACCCACCTTTGACTAATACCGCAACACCTTGAGCATGGTGAGTATGAGGAAGGATATTGAATGGACGACTAGGGTTAGGTGATGTGGTGGTTTTGTGTCTGTCTATCTGTGTTACTTGATTACAGTGTCATTGTACGATGAGTACTGTGTGAATTGAGACGCTTAAGCTGAGCTGTGAATTTGACTACATGTGGTTACAAGAGCGGTGTCTGGCTGTCTAAATGAGATTACCGATTATTCTTGGCTTGGTGTCTCAATCCAGGACATCGCTCTGATGTCACTGTTGTGCTGTGATGACAGATGAATGACAGTAGATATCTACGACTCGTGTTTTTGGCAACATCTCTGGTGACAAGACACTCTGAAAACTCGATGTCATACACCCACAGACAGGACAATCACGTGACAGAAGGCTAGGTGACGTTGTTCAATTGGATCTCATGCTCCTTGCAACTTCTTCTGAGTGTCCTGTCGTCAACATCTTTCTGCTGAGACGTCGTTCCAAGAGCTTATCGTTGTCTGACATCCTGGTGAAATCGTGTTGAGTCTTGTGTAGAGTCGTTTATGTCTTGTCTACGGTTCAGACGATCTACAAGTGGCGTCAGTCCCTCAAAGCAGCCCTTCTTTGGCCATCTACAAGTCCTCCACTGGTTCTAGATGGCGAAAGTAGTGAGCAGTTGTCTTTCAGAGTGAGCAGGAGTCTTTCTGGGTGAAAAGCAGTTCTTTTGAGGTACTCTCAGCCTGTCAGAGTGTTCCTGATGTTCTGAAGAATGTTCTGAATGTTCTGAAGGATGTTCTGAATGTTCTGAAGGATGTTCTGAATGTTCTGAAGGATGTTCTGAATGTTCTGAAGGATGCTCACAAGCCTCTCACTTCGTTCAAGACTTGTTCAAGGCTGATAAAGCTCTCTCAACTCTCTCACTTCGTTCGAGACTTGAATTATCGTGTCCACTCGCAGCCATTCAGGTCTCACTTCGTTCGAACTTCATGCCTGCTCGTTCCCGCTAACCCAGTCCCAATCCCTTCGACCCTACCTCCTTGCCGTTCGAACCTCTCTCACAGCCGCTCTTTGCCTTGAAGATTTCGGCTCTCAAGTTGCCGAGCGACACAATGTGCCCGAGGTTGAATCCGGCAAATCTGCCGAAGCTCTGCTCAACCCCATGACGATTGCGCGAAACGAGAACGAAATGGTGCTGATCGAGCCGTCTATCAACTCTGTGCGAGTCTCCATTCGAATCAAACAGGCGGACGAAATCGAGCGCATTCTCGTGCACCAGTTCACGCGGTTTCTGACGGGCCGAGCCGAGTCGTTTTACATTCTGCGACGAAAACCCGTGCCGGGCTACAGCATTAGTTTTCTGATCACCAACTTTCATACTGAGACCATGCTCAAGCATAAGCTGGTGGATTTCATCATCGAGTTTATGGAGGTGGTGGATAAGGAGATTAGTGAGATGAAGCTGGTGCTGAATGCTCGAGCGAGATTTATCGCAGAGAGTTATTTGGTTGCGGTGAGTACAGCAGCCTGAGCGATAGCGAAGGCTGCAAAAGGAGTCTGAGCGAAGCGAAGACTCCAAACGGATCGTGTAGAGGAGTCTTCGCTATCGCTCAGACTCCTGTAACAGTTTAGGACCTACAAACGGATCCCACACAGGAGTCTAAGCGAAGCGAAGACGTATACAGGAGTCTGGTATCGCTCAGACTCCTGTATCAGATGAGGACCTAAGATTGAGATCTAGACTGATTTCAGCAGTCTGAGCGAAGCTAAGACTTCAAACAGATCGTATACAGAGTCTTTGCTATTCCTCAGACTTCAAACGGATCGTATACAGAGTCTTTGCTATTGCTGAGACTCCTCTAGACTGTTTTACAACAGACTCAGGAAGACTCCCCTCATACCTTCGAACTACCATTTTAGAGCTGTTAACTCTCCAATGATATTCTGAAGAGTCTGTGTTGAGATTCTCTGAGATTACACTCTTGGCCACTTCCCTCCGACCTTGCTAACACAGTTCGACTAACCATGTACATCTCCCCCTGTACTGTAGCTATTATAGCGTAACGATGTTTTATGTGTGTAGGTGGTTGTACCAGGTACCTGTAGCACAGTCCAGTCACGTGACCTTAGTGTCGTCGTAATCTGAAAACTTCAGTCAACTCATTGCAGTCACGTGACCATACGTACATACTACAGTACTAGGTCATAAGTCTCTGTCATTTTGCGTTTCAACGCAAAATTGTGAAAAATCGGAAATTCTTCTGTGGTCATTATAACAGGTACCAGTAACACAAGCACAATAATTTTAGTATAATAGCAACCGCAAAACGCAGCTCTACAGATCTATATAGTTTTCGCTTGATTTATGGTGACACAAAGTCCTGTAGGTCTCATCTTATCGAGAATTTGGCCGGAATTTACAGTTTCGTCCTGTTTGCACTCCTAGTGCGATAAAACAGGAAATATAAACTGCTGGGAATGAGATTAAAGCTTGGAAGTTCTCAAAAACAGCAGATCTGTGTCCTCAAACTTTCAGTAGTTTCTGAGGGTATTTTCCGTGGTATTACACGAAGCTGAAGATGACTAATGTTTCGAAATTTAGCCTCCCAAGCAATCGCGTTTTAGAGACGGCTCGTTAAACAGCGCTATAGACGTGTTTGAGATACAAAATTTATATGAATCGATTCTGGTATTCTCAATCACTTGGTAGTTAAAATATTAATCATAACTGTATCAAATCACCGCCGATATGGTCTCTCCAATTTTTTGAAGGCTCGTAGCTGTCGAACTCAAATGAGGTGGTGACATTTCGACTCTTGAATATACCCCCAAGGAGATCCTAGAATAACAGGAGAAGTCAGGCATGTCTTGCCAATCGTTTCGAGTATTTATTGATGAAATAAAAATATCACTTCGATTATCGGTTCATTTTTTAGAGCTCTCTGACATAATTTTGATATATGCAATGTAGATTAGCTCCCAGAATACCGAGACAGCGTGTCAATTGCACCTCCATCCCGTTTATGGCATATTTAAAATAGATAGGCATATACAGTCGTGTCTTGCGAACACGATGGTATAGAAATTAAGAGGACCATTGCAGTACTCAGCTTTGTATGCCATTTTAAAGAAATCCCGATTTTTGTCCATGAGTTCAAAACGCAAAATGTCTGAGACTTATGAACGTTGACTGTAACCACTCTCCATTTCTTCAGGAACACTCAAAACAACCCGACAGTGCAAAAGTTTGGAGGCTGGGGTGTTGATAATCAGGTGTTCATTATCGTCCGCAATCACGGTCCGTGTTAATTTCCGGCGTCTTCTCTAATATGGGAATTATTTATTTATTCTGTAGACCTCTTGTATGCTTTGTCAAGTGCTCTTGAAATGAGGAGGGTGTTTTTTTGTGCACATTTCGCGATTGGAAACTCATTTAGATTGCGATATAAGATATATCCGACGTCTAGCTATTTAATACACAGCTTTAAGAATCTTTTTCCCTTTTCTGCTCGGCACTACTTGTACTGTACTAGTACTAAAAATTGATTTGGCATTTTTTTCAAAAAGATGGTACAGTTTCCCATGGACTTGTTCGGTATAGGTCTAAAATCTCATAACTTTTCACGGCGGATAACAGGCTATGAACAAGCAGCTGTGGTAACTAAATTGGTACCAGGGTATAGCTGGAATGATTCTCCATCGATTGGTGTTTATAAGATAACTAATTGATATGTTTTAAATTACGTAAATCTCTGTTGTAATGAGGAGGAACGGATTGGGTTTCCGCAGCCTCCAAACAAATGACGAACTGTATAAAACCACAGCTAAACACATAAATCACGTGATTTACTTCACTAACTGGTGTAAAAGTACCAGTGTCTCGTATCTGTCATTTCGTGAAAACAAAAATCGGCATGTCTTCAAAAGAGACTGTTCTCCACCCACCTAAGATCATTAGTTGGGAATTGTTGAGAGTAAAAGTCCTTTAGGGGGGTTATTTCCATGTTGCCGTTATTTTAAAGACTGTTGGAAGCCACCAAACGATAGAGAGCGTTCTAGTTGACAACAAACTGACAATAATATTGACAAAAAGTGTCACATATCTGGAGATGTGGAGGTTTGCATTTCAAGGGTCAAGTGTTTTTTACTTGTTATTACTGAGCTTATTAGTTGAAATGAAGAATACGGTTGTGACTATAAAATATGTCCACAAAACTGAACACAGCACATCAGACACCTCAATTTCGGTTTGATTTGAAAATAGAAAATCTCAACAAACTAAAACCAGTCACGTGACCATTTTTGTCCATACAAACTTTCTTGAATCTCTTTGGCATCACTCTCAAAAATCGATTTTCAGTTTTGCCTTCCTTCTCAGACTACATCCACCAAAAACCACCCAATTTCAACTATGAAAACGACAACTAGCTTATCTTCGTCACGTTACCATTTCTCTCCATACAAACTTCTTTGTATCTCTCCAGGATCAGCTCCAAAAAGTAACTCTTGGTTTTTGCCCAGCACTACAATTGTAACCAGCTTTGCCAATTTTGAACCAATTTCAAATCCAAGTTTTTTGCTGCACCACCACCAGTCACGTGATCAAATCGCCCCATACAAACTTCCTTGTATCTCTTCTCGATCGCCTTCAAAACAAACCTCAGTTTTTCCCCAGCACTACAATTGTTGCTAGCTCTGTCATTTTCGCTCGAAATTGAAAATTGAATTATCCAGTACACTAAAACCAGTCACGTGACTATATATGTCCCTACAAACCACCCTGTATCTCCCCAGGATCATCTTCAAAAACAGCCCCTTAATTATCGCCTACGCTGAGCACAACAGAACTAGCCAGCTCCTCCAAAACTGATCCAATTCAAAAACCGAAAGCTTTAGATCACTCATCCAAGTCACGTGACCATTTCTCTCCATACAAACATTCTTGTATTTCTCCAGGAACATTATCAAAAACCGACCTTTAGTTTTCGCCTCTCAACGCACTGTAATTACAAGTACTTGTAGGAAGTCTGGAAACTGATTCAACCGTTTTTAGCAGACCGTAGTTAATGTCACGTGGTTGTCCAACTTGTTCAACCCGTTTTATTCCATTTTCGTTCATTTCAAAATATTTCAGCCGTTTTCAAAAGCAGGTATACACTGTCGATTTGGGGTGTTTATCAAGACTTCAGCATGTCACGTGATTCAGACGGAACAAGACAGATTGACAAAATCCGACACTCACGTGACTCACGTGACGTCACATGATCACCAGATACCATCCACAGATATTATACAGGCTGACTCAGCTTCTATGGGTGTGTACAAGTACAAGTATATCAATGAATGAAGGTGGTCCGTCTCCATTACGACAAAGGTCCGAAACTTCAATACAACAGATTAGGAGTCTTCCAAGTCACTCATAGGAGTATTACTCAACTTGGTTAGTCATCACACCTCTCTCAGGACTTTTTCCGCACGATTTAGTGAATTGATAAGTGGGGATTAGCAGCAGTTTTACTCCAGAGTAGCAGAATACCGATCAGAAAATGTCAAAAGTGGTACCAAAAGAATCACCACAAACTCCTGACTCCAACCGTACCACTCACGTGACGATCGTACCCACACCAGCCCCAATAAACCCGTTCTAGTCGATTAGTCATCTGAATCCAACCAAACTTTGACAGACACATCACGTGACATCAGCAATCCCTCATTTGGACGCACATCTCCCCACCATCATTTCAGCCCTTTTCCCAACCCTCGCTTGCGGAGTCCGTTATACGAGGTATTACAGTTTGAGGTTCACATAGATTGTCCAATGGGTGTTTTAGGATGAGTCATACTGTCTTTAATACTGGTCCTAAAATTACACAAAAACAACCAAAATATGTGTAAATTCGGGCTCTATCTTTTTTCGCTTTTTATCCAATTTTCCCCCAACACAAACTCGCACTACGTGCTCGTTACGTGCTCGTTACGTGCATTGCTTATCTCCCACCAATGTTATTTTTCGTGTGACAGAGGCCCGCTTGGCGTGCACAAAATAGAGTTTAGCAAAAGTGATAGTGACTAATCAGATTGCCTTGGCGATTGCTTACAGCTGGGGAATTGTTGGGTTTTGCTTATGTAACCGTAGTCACGTGACACAGAACTCCCCTCCTCCTTTTCACGTGACTCTACCGCCTCTCCCCGTGATTCTGCTGACAAACAAAATTTGGTATTTTTTTTTTTTACCCAAAATAAACTTTCATATCGTGGGGTATGCACGACACCCATGACATTTTGCAAGTGGTGAGATTGACCTTTGAGAAGACTCAGAGTGGCACAAAACGGACACAAAAACGGAGGATAAACAGGTCACGTGACACTGGACAATCTGCTGCACGCCATTACTCAGCGCAGAGCGACTTTACGCGATACAAAAAAACCTTTTCTGGCAGATATTGGACGATTGCATTGACCAAGTGACGGTTTGCCAAAAGGACGAAAAGTGATTCAAACGGGGCGAAACCGGATCAGGACGATTCAGCACAGTGCGACGAGCACATTAAACTGATTTTTCAGCAGAAAAGACGACTTTTCACCTCCGATATTGACGATTTTCGGCAAAAAACGGAAACCAATTCAGAAAGTCGCAAAACGACGGAAAACGACTGAAAACATATCAACGGCGACTACTCGACTCCAGGAACACGCCATAGTTGTTGGAATTTTGCTCAGATTGTTTTTACCATTTCGACATCAGGACTTTTGTCAAAATTACAACAACATCTGTCAGCACACCGACAGTGACTCTAGACCTCTCAAATCTTCACAGGAGGTACTACTCGACTAGGAGAACACGTTCAAAACTTGCTGCAACCGTTTTTGACAGTTTTTGACAGTTTTTGACCAAATCTCGAACCTCAAAAACTCGCCACGCTCGTTTTTGACCAAATCTCGAACCTCAAAAACTCGCCACGCTCGTTTTTGACCAAAACAAACCCTCAAAAACTCGCTACGCTCGTTTTTGACCGTTTTTGATGAAATCCGAATCCTACGACCTCGGGCAATCGCCCAACAAATCGCCAGATGTGCCTGCTCTCGATGACAGCACTTTTTACGGCCGAGAGAGCGGTATCATGTACAAAACGGACTCTTCGCGACGGCAATCGATTCCCGGCTATTTCAACGCCATGGGCAATTCGCCGAGTTCGCCCATGACGTTTTATTTTCCCCAGGAGGGGGTGGCAGAGGGAATGTCGGGGGTGACACAACCTCTGTCGGGGGTGACACCGGGGATGTCAGGCACCACACAACCCATGTCAGGCACCACACAACCCATGTCATCGACAACCCCAGGCACAACACAGTCCATGTCGGGGGTTACACCACCCATGCCGGGGGTTACACCGGGTATGTCGGGGGTCACACAACCAATGTCGGGGGTCACACAACCCATGTCAGGGGTATCCCCACACTACTCCTCGTCCACCCCTCCAAACATGGTTTCCTCCGCTACCAACCCTCGATCGTTGGTGACCACGGCCTCTGGAAAAGTGCGATCTCGACCGTGTGACGCCTGTCGAAAACGCAAGGCTCGATGTCAAACAGAGCCAAATGCAACTCAATGCAACAAGTGTGCTGCGAGAGGTATTGCGTGCACGTTTTTGGAGCACGTGAGACCCAAGAGGAGGAGAGTGGAGTCTGGTAGTCCGGAGAGTGGTAGTTCGACAATTGTGAGTCACGCAAACGCAGGTCACGTGACCACAAACGCGGGGAACGCGACAAACTCCGGTCACGTGACCAGCTCGACAGCGACAAACGCAGGTCACGTGACCAGTTCGGCTCCACGTGACTCACCCCCCCACGACGTCCAGTTAAAAGACACCCTACCTGTCTCTGATTACTCAGCATTGCCTGGAAAATCGCTTCTGAAAAAGACTCTCTCCCTACAATACCCCAAATCATCTTTTTACGTCGGCCACACCTCGGTACACGACGTTCGATTCTTCGATACTGCTACTCTCGATAATATCGGACAATGTGTGCTTAACAAAGATACAGCGATGCGTCGAGTAGCTCCCGATGTTTTGTTTACGATTCGAAACGATTTTGCCGACGATTTGCATTCTGAATTTATTGCGAATTCCGACCAAGTCGAGAGAATAGTTGCTCCTCACGGCCTAGCTCTTATTGATCTGTATTTTCGCATTGTTCATCCTGCTTTTCCGATTTTACACAAACGAATCTTTATGGAAAAGTATGCCCGCACGCATCGGGAGTTTTCGCCGCCGCTTTTAGCCGCGGTGTACATTCTGGCGCTTAAATGGTGGAATTACGAGCCCCAACTCGCGTCTCAACCGAAACCGGATGTGGAAAAGCTCAGGAGGATTGCCCTAAACAGCTTTTCCGATCTCTACGAACAACCAAAACTGTCTGTGGTTCAAGCAGGCTTACTAATCCTACAATGCAGTATGGAACGGGCCAGAAGCTGGATTCTGATCAGTCACGTGATTTCTCTAGCGGAAGAGCTTGGTCTAGGCATGGATTGTCAGCATTGGCGGTTACCAAGGTGGGAACGAGCTTTACGACGTCGTTTAGCCTGGGCTGTGTACATTCAGGACAAATGGGTTGCTCTGATTGAGGGAAGACCTTCTCATATCGATGAATCGCGTCAATGGCTTGTTCGCAAGATTTCTGCCGACGATTTTCCCGATCGGCCTCAAACGGATGATTCAGACGTTGAGGGATCTTTGGAGACCGAAAACGGACGTCTTTTGTTCATGGAAATGGTGCGTTTGTCGGAAATCGTGTCTGAGATTCTCGATACGTTTTTTACCATGGTTGCAAAACGAAATCTAACCGATACCGCGGCTATTTTGACCAAAGCCAAGCCGATTCAGATTAAATTGCGAGAATGGCATAGGAGTCTGCCTGAGTGTTTGAGAATGAGCAATACCAAGCCCCGGCGGCTAAATTCGAACGGATATCTTCATTTGGCGTATTTTGCCGCGGAAATCACCTTACACCGGCGCATAATCCGCTCTTTAAGCGACTCTCTACCCGACCAAATCGTATCCGTCTGCAGGGAAGCGGCTAAAGCACGTCTGCTGGCGGCTATCGAGCTCGTGGACACGCTTAAACACGAACACATCCAGGCGTTCTGGCACTCTTCGGCGGCTACAAACTTCGCGCTCATCGGCTCTTTTGCCGCCCTACTCTACGTGACGTCACGTGACGAGCAGGAAAAACGGTTTTACCGCGAACAACTGCTGAATTACCGCTGGATTTTGCGCGTCGGATGCAAAGGGTTTGACGAAATGGGCTTGGCACTGGATAAATTGGAAGAGGCCATTTCGCAAGTCACGGGACTGGCAAATGAAGAAACAAGGGGAGAAGTGGATTGGAGTGACTCGGATGACGGTCACGTGAGCGATTTGGCGGACTGTGTGGCGGAAAATGTGACTCAGCAGAATTACGTCGCTGATCACGTGACGGAGTATTCGACAAACGGATTGAACCATCACGATCAACAGGTTCAAGATGACGAGGATTCGGCGTCGATTGATCTCGAAAAGTTGGTGTCCGAAATGAATCAGTGATTTGTCAGATGCACGTGATTAGTAAGGTGATTAGTAAGGTGATTAGTAATGGCGATTGGTTGTATGATTAGTAACGTGATTAGTATCATTACAGTAGTATGCCCAACTCTTGTAGCCAATTTTAAAGGTGAGATTTTATTCTTCCACGTGCTCAAACATGATCACGTGACCCGGGGACTTCACATTACACGTGCTCAAACGTGATCACGTGACCTGGGGAGTTCACAGTTCGTTCTACACGATTGGTAAGATGGTTGTAAATATGTTGTCGCTGAGGAGAGGTGTTTTTTGTTCCATGTGCTTTTAAATGATCACGTGACCCGGGGACTTCACAGCAGGGTCCTGAAAGTTGTTTAGAGCGTGTAAACGAACTTCTGGCTCTTTTATGTTCACTGTTTGAATTTTGAACTGTTTTTTTTTTTTTTTTTTTTTTTTTTTTTTTTTTTTTTTTTTTTTTTTTTTTTTTTTTTTTTTTTTTTTTTTTTTTTTTTTTTTTTTTTTTTTTTTTTTTTTTTTTTTTTTTTTTTTTTTTTTTTTTTTTTTTTTTTTTTTTTTTTTTTTTTTTTTTTTTTTTTTTTTTTTTTTTTTTTTTTTTTTTTTTTTTTTTTTTTTTTTTTTTTTTTTTTTTTTTTTTTTTTTTTTTTTTTTTTTTTTTTTTTTTTTTTTTTTTTTTTTTTTTTTTTTTTTTTTTTTTTTTTTTTTTTTTTTTTTTTTTTTTTTTTTTTTTTTTTTTTTTTTTTTTTTTTTTTTTTTTTTTTTTTTTTTTTTTTTTTTTTTTTTTTTTTTTTTTTTTTTTTTTTTTTTTTTTTTTTTTTTTTTTTTTTTTTTTTTTTTTTTTTTTTTTTTTTTTTTTTTTTTTTTTTTTTTTTTTTTTTTTTTTTTTTTTTTTTTTTTTTTTTTTTTTTTTTTTTTTTTTTTTTTTTTTTTTTTTTTTTTTTTTTTTTTTTTTTTTTTTTTTTTTTTTTTTTTTTTTTTTTTTTTTTTTTTTTTTTTTTTTTTTTTTTTTTTTTTTTTTTTTTTTTTTTTTTTTTTTTTTTTTTTTTTTTTTTTTTTTTTTTTTTTTTTTTTTTTTTTTTTTTTTTTTTTTTTTTTGTTTTGTTTTCCAATTCGGTATCTTTCTACGAAAAAACGTCAGAATCACTTGGGGGGTTCAATTACATAATTAATAGTAGTAACATAAACGTCTGATCAACTCCGTGAACTGCTGGCTTGTTCATGGGCTTTGTAGACTGCTCTATCAGAGGCCTACTACTCGTCGTATTAGAATACCTTGTAGAATGTCAATTTGTGACTCAATACGATCAGGAACTTTACGAACGCTTTTAAGCTGCCAAAAAGAACCTATCTATCAACTCCCCATTTCTCTATATCTTCTGTTTGGGGTTTTAAAAGGGTGCATGTCGTATGTCACCCTCAGTAAAAAGATCGATTCATTCCAGAATGTGCAGTTCTGATTGAATCGGTTAACCGACTTTGCTATTGTGCTAAATGGAGTCGTCCAAGCGGAAATGTAAACCTCTATCAACTTTCTGATTTCTCATTATTGTTCTACCGTGGTTTTAGTATGTGTTCTGGTACAGAGGTAAGTAATGGGAAGGTCAACATCGAGTAACAATGCTATATATTTCCGATAACTTTTGGAAACCTCTAGTGCTCAGCTAGTACACCTTCTACAGGCTCCAAAACCCTCTCACGTGACAAAACCAGCCTTCTGCTTATTATTTCATTTCACGCAACCCAACGACTACATACGATCACATTGAACAACAGTTACTGGCGACAAAGCTTAAATATACTGAATAAATGAATTGTATGTATACGATCACATGAGCAGTACCAAAATGACCGCATCAACTTCCTCTTTCGTAAGGTAGTAGTTTCATCTGTTTAACTCCTCCATTTATCGATCTATTCGAAATCTGGCGATTTCACCACTTTTGAGTCCTTGAATTTCCGAGCCGCACGCCTAGGGGTAGTGTTTTGAGCCCTTTGTAAAACGGGGTTGAACCGAGATAACAAGCTGAAACGTTGGTTGCGGGCTTCTAGAGGTGTGGTCACGTGGCCATAAAACTTGCAGAGCTCTAATATGAATTTTACAAGAGATGGAGAGTCTCTCAAATCTGCATGCTTTTGTTGACCTGTCTCAAGTAAACAAGGTTATGACTTGGAAAGAGATTTGAACGTCAAGTATAGTCTTAACTATCATAGCGGTCATCAAGTAAAGTTAAGTAAAGAATAAGATTTCGACTTGCAAACAACGATTAGTAAGCTGAATCAGTCGCTTTTGTGAAGCTGAAAAAGTCATGTTCAGTCACGTGACGTACCCACAGACGCTGTCAAATCAGGTACATTATCAAACCAAACCCAGTACTTCTCGCTGAGTAAGCAGCTTACACAGTTTACAGCTTACATAATCCCTGGTCACGTGCCCGCTTCCGATCGACCCATTTTCCAATATCTTGGCGAAATACTGTTTACACCCTGGTCTCAATGTCTGACTTGTTTCAGCTGCGGTTTCACGACAAGAGATACGTCTCTCTTTTGTCTAAATCGTGACGTAGCGTCGAGTTTGAGGTGTCAAAAAGAAGACGACGCGACGGAGAACACTGTAGTGGCATTTTTGTGATTTTATCGATTTTATTCGAGTCTCTAGGCGATATTGAAGATTTCCATTTTTTTCTTTTTTTCCATTTTTTTCCCTTTTCTTCGTTTCGTCAAAACCACCTCAATTTAAACTCTGCTCATTTTGGCTCATTTGGTCGCGGCAATATCGGCCGTTTTGATGCGTTGTGATGCGTCTGGAGCGGTTGCTTTTTCGCCGTCTCTTTTTCGATTTTCAACCGTATGTCTGTCTTCTTTTTTTAAGCTTTTAGTGGATGCACTATTATAAGGTTTATGCATTGATACTGTGAAAAGGAGAGTGAATGTAGAAGATGACTCAGCAGAGGTGGCGAAAATCAGAGCAAACAGAAATGCTCACGTAACTTCCAAGAATCGATTGATATACCCCAAACCTTATTTAACCCCTTTATACCAGCTTTCAAAATCTCCCCGCAAAATAAGCTTTCCCAAAACCTACACCTTAAATATGCGGACGACAATAGCCGAGACGACGGATGGAGGATTTAGAAGCGAGTTCGGAGGTGTCTTTCCATGGAGATTTAGCGGTGGGTGGCCAGAGCGGGTCTGAGGGAGGCGTTTACAAAAAGATGCAGCCGATTTCGTCCAGTCCATCGCAAAAAGGGAGATATCTCGATGAATATCGTTGCTGTCAAATTTTGGAGATATTCTCCTTTCTCACGTCATCCGGGGCTTCAAAATGAGTCCATGTACAGCCGGTATATCTGCGTTTTGGCGTTTTCGCTGTGGAAATTACACACCTTTTTAGAGTCTGCAGTTGGGTCTAAAAGTAAGAGTGTAATTTTAGGTGGAGAGGGTGGAGGTGGAGTAAAGAGACGATGCACCAACTGGATCGTGGAAAAATACTGACTAAGCATGACCAGAAGTTTTTTTTCAGATCACGTGATTCGATGAGTTGGAGAGAAGACGATCTTGAAAAAGTTAATTTGGATTGGGAGGATATATCTACGATAATGAGGTCACGTGTTAGGAAACGTAGGTGTTCAATATATCGTTTTGGAGAGAAAAATGTCCTGAGTGATTTGGGGTTGGTGGTATTTCGATTAAATCTGTTTTGGCTAAGATATGACAGAATGGAGGTGGTCGACTCACGAAAGCTTCCGAAAATTTCAAAAGTACCCTCTTTGTACGGAGGAGAAGAAAGTAACCAAAACAAGACCAAACATGACTCGCTTACGGCTGGTCCCGTGTTTCTACACCAAATGTTCAATATGTCCCCGAATAACCAACTTTAAACCATTAAAGTTCCGATACGAGCCTGATAAGACTTGGGGACGTTTGGACATGTGTTCTTGTGTACGCGGAGTGACACGAAATGATGTGTTGTTTGGTATCGTTTGAAAGAGGAACATTTGGACACATCGATAAAAGTATTGGGTAAGCGATTACGGCCCGTTTCGGCTCGGGTAAATCCATTTACTCTTCGGATAAGAATAAAAAGCAAAGTTTCGTGGTCAGCAAAACCAGACGTTTCGAACGATACCTGTCATGTTCTGGTAGGGCGATTCCACGCCAATTGCGTTCTGATAAGATTCCCAAAATCACGATAAGGTATTCGACCGGTCAGATTGGGCTGTAGTAGGAGATATGACCAGTCGATATGACCAGTCGAGTGCACTGTAGGTGTCTTTAGAAGTGAAGGACTGTGTTTCTTCTTCTTCCTCATCACTTTACAGACGAAAAGTGGTACAAAAGAAAAGGCACAAAAAATGGCACAAAAAGTGGCACAAAAGTGGCACAACGACAACAGTGAGTTACTCAGAAGGAAGGCAGTGGCAGAGATACCACAGACACCACGTCACTCACAACGCCTCTGTCTGTGATGACATTGTCGCTGTTGTGAGTGACGTGGCTGATACTACTAACACAGACTCATGGTAACCACAGCCAACGACAGCACGGCTACACCCTTCTCTCCAACACCACACGACGCAGCGGACGCAATCATGTTCTGTCTCCAAACCGACGTGTGTTGTATGGTGGAGAGGGGAGGTACACGAAGTATGTGGTGCCCACTACATCGCTGGGTTGACCTACGACCTTGATTTTGTGGTCACGACATGGCCTCTGTGGTGTCGACATGGTCTCTGTGGTGACGTCATGGTCACAACATGGCTCTGTGGTCGCGACGTCTGTGAACCCACGACACCCTCTGTGGTCGCGACGTCTGTGAACCCACGACACCCTCTGTGGTCACGACATGGCCTCTGTGGTCACGACATGGCCTCCGTCATGGTCACGACATGACCTCTGTGGTCACGACTTGGCCTCTGTGGTCACCACACGACCCATGCGACCCACGACACCCGTCCTGTGACGGTCACACAGCCCATGTGACCCCACGACATGGTCTCTGTGGTCACCACACAGCTCGCTACAGTCATCTGTTAATCATGCGAATAAATAATCTATATATAAATAAGCGGTCCGGGCAAGCAGGTCGCCACATCAGCCTGCTACGCAGACTGATCACCTCCACCGCATCTTGCCCGGACTCGCATAATGATACGTGGCCCCCGTATCATACGGAGAACTGGGCTCCGTAGGACAGAACCATCTCTGTCCTGCCGCAGGGCCAATGGGGGAACTTCCGCCCCAGGGCATCACGTGACTCTGCTGCTGCTGGTACCCGCCAGCTCCAGCGTAGTACTGTTGCTGGATGTGGCCCTCCAGAGGCTGCTTATCACGTGACTTGCTCAGCACGTAATACAGCGGCTGTTGGTTGGGCGGAGGATGGGGCAGAAACTTGTCTGCTGTGAGTGATTTTGGAGCCAGAGGTAAGTAGGGCATAGGAGGAGGAATAGCCACGGGACAGTAGACATTTCCGTTTTGTCCAGGCGACATTCCTGAGGGCGAAACAGACAGGGGGAGTCCGTTGGGCATGGTAGGGACTGAGCCTGGGACGGTGCCGTGCTGCACGTGACTTGGCATGTGCACGTGCGACGGCACGTGATGCGATGGGATGTGGCCGGGGCTCACGTGATGCGATGGGATGTGGCCGGGGCTCACGTGATGCGAGGGCACATGACCGGGCACGTGACCGGGCACGTGACCGGGGCTCACGTGATGGGTGGTCGGGGGCATGCAGGGAATGTTCACGAGGGGTTGCTGAGTCAGGGGCTGTTGCTGAGTCATCTGCTGAGTCATTGGCTGATTCATCTGCTGCTGCTGCGTCACGTGATTGTAATGGTTGCCAACCGGCGAATGGCCCGTGGAATGGTAGCCGTTGGGCAAGGGTAGCTGGACCTGGGGCAAGGGCAGTTGGGGGACCGCCATGTAGGGTTGGGGTTGAATGGGGGGGAATTGCTGTGAGTAGGGTTGGGATGCGGGTTGAGAGGGTTGAGAGGGTTGAGATCCAGGGTTAGGGTAGCTCGGGTTAGGGTAGCTGCTCGGGTTAGGGCAGTTCGGGTTAGGGTAACCGTTGGGGCCTGCCTGCCTCTTTCTAGACCCTGCCCCAACCTCATCCTCCAACTGTCGCTTTCGCTCCATTGGAGGAGTCTGAGGCGACACAGAAGGATATGTCGGGGTTAGGGAAGTGATAGAACTAGGGCTAGGGGTATCGACATCCTCCACATAATCATCCCTAACCCTCTGAGATCCTCCAGACCACTTGAACTTGCTGTAAAACGAAGGAGGAGGCGAATACTGCTTTCTCTGTTTTGACTGAGACTCGCAAAACTGCTTATGCACCCCTAACCACCGTTTGAGGTCACGTGACCACGAGTTCCACTCGGTCGGCGCGATTCTCAAGTTGTAGCCCAGATTACTAAGAAACTCGATTTCCATCGTGCTTACCTCAGCCAAAGGCAGCTTAGTCACCTGGGCCCAAGTCTTATTGGTGTATGTGTTATCATCCAAAAACTTGTTGGCCATCATCAGACCGACGGTAAAAACGCGGTATTCCGAATTGGGATTGCCGACAATGGCTTTTGGCGACAATTGTTTGAGTCGCAAAATGTAGAGAAGTGACACGGACACTGCAACGGGTAGCAGTTGTGTGTATTCGATGACGGAGGAGACAAACTGGCGGAAGGAGTCTGTGGGGGAGGACAGCTGACTCAGCATGCTTATGTAAGCGGAGTGGGGTTTATTAGTCAGGTCTGCTGACGTCAGCTGCTTACTCAGACACCCTTCCAGCAGCGAGATATCGTTGAACCAAAACAGGCACACGATCTTGGCAATGTTGTCGTAATATTGCGGGCAATTAGTCGCTCCGTTGGCTGTTCCTGTCGTTGTTCCCGTTCCGTTGGCGGATGTTGATGCTGGAACGGCGTTTCCTCCGAGATCTATGGCCGCTGTGTCTGAGCACGAGTCGTCAGGCGACTCGTACACGTCTGTAAATGCTGGGGTTGATTTAACAAACGTCATGGGTCATTATGTGACAGAGGGTGTGTGGTGGGGTTACACGGGCGGTGTGGTGGGTCACGGAGGTTGTGTGGTGGGGTGACAGAGGTTGTGTGTCAGGGCTTGTCAAAAGTAGCGGTTTTTTCAAGTAACTAGTTGGCCTCAGTTCGATTTCTAGTTGCGTCGATTTGAATGCACGGCGAGTCGAATGACACGTCGAATGGACAGGTCGGATTGGATGTGTCGAATGGACGGGTCGAGTGGGTGCGTCAAAAGGACCGGTCGAATGCTGGGGAGAAAAGATCGAATTGCGGGTTGTGTCGCTCATGAACAAGACCACCTTTTATTGATTCAGCTAAGTTGATTACACACTTGGGCGCAAAACCTTAAATCCAGCCGAAGCGTATTTTTTATGCTCCAAAGAAGGCCGGAGTTGGAATGTTGGTGGATTAGGGTTCGGGCGGTATAGAAATGTTCGTCACGTGATTACAAACAGGACTGTGTTTTCAGATTTAAAAAATACCAACTCCTTCAGCAGTTACTCGTCACCTCCTCCATGTACCCTCATTTTTGTGAACCTTGCCCCTTCCGTTGAAGTTTCTACTTAGCACCGTGCCACGACTCAAACTGTATATAAATAGCTAGGAAAAAGGTAGCGAGTGGCGGAAGGCTGGATTGGGGTCTTTTCGGGGCGGCGTTTTTTGCGGGGGCATTTCTCGATTTTTCCCGATTTTCGCCGATTTTCCGGCGAATATCAAAGCCGCCCCAAAACCACCATTTCCGCCGATTTCACACACCTTCCGTATCGAACTCGTCTCGTTGACATCACATGACCACGCAGAACAAAGGCCATGTGTCAAGACCTTAAATGGGAAACTCTAATTCGACTCGCTCCGACACAAAACAAGTGTGCCCAACATGGCCCGTTGACAAGTGCATGTTACTTTGGTGAAACGAAAAATGGAGAAAGTGGAGGCTGGACCGGTGGGGTAGAGAGGTGGTAGAATTTGAATAAAATGGAGAAATTCGAATGAGATGCTCTATCGAGTACAGTGCATTTTTGCGATATTTATGCTACTTCAAGATTTCCGTTTTTCCCTCTTCTCGTCGCACTTCTCCGACCTCTCGCCGCTCAGTTTCGACCTCCACTGGACATTTCTCCACGTGCATGTAACACGCATTATGCAGCATAACGTATGCACGGTGATGGAGACCGACATATACTGAACCCAGCGTTTGGTTACCACATTGGGACAAAGTGCCGGACGATAATATGTAAAGCCCACAGGGTTAGGGTAGGGATTATGCGGAACACAATTGGGGATGCGCAGAGAGGCATTTGCTGGAGGAGTTTGGGGGCCGCAAAAATCCAGAAAATTCGCACAAATGCTGGGAAATATGCCACAATCCGATCCTAACCCTTGCGGCTCTAACCGTGCCCTAACCGCCAATTTTGACCATCCGCTGGGCTGGTTCCACGTCCGCTTCGGTCGTCAACACCACCGCTTAACCCACACCCACAGCAACTCTAAATGTGTAATAGGGCTCAGTGTAATAGGGCCAAACTAAGACGGGGCTAAACCTGTGTCAAGGGTTAGGGTTGGGGTAGCAGGATGTCACCTCAACCCGACGAAATCGTGCCATTTGGGGTGGAGAAAAAGTCGTTGTTCTTTCCAATGTCTCTGGTTGCAGCTAGTCTTTCCACCCTTACCCAGATACATTGCCCATACCCTAGGGAGCCCCCACCCTGCACTGCCCATACCCGCCATTCGTTCTCTTACCTCATCATGTATCCGTAATTGATACCGAACCCAAACACTAACCCTAACCCATCCAGCCAAGATTCATCGGAGGCAGCAATGCTACACTCGCAAAAAATTCAAGATGCTAGAAAGGGATAACTTTATTGGCTGGCGCGGGAAAATCCGTGGAAATTTGGGGAAATTGAAAAGAAATTGGAAAACAAGTAAATCGGCAAAAAGGGAGCTGTCTCAAGTGTTGGTGAATTTCCCCAAATTTCTGCGAATTTATCCACCCCATCACCAACCTCTCCTGACGTTGCTCCCCTGCAAACCTTGGATAGTTGAGGCAAAAAGCAACAGTGGGCTAACGTGAGACAGAGGGGATGACGAGCATTGCCTGTAGCACCGGCATAATAATCCCAGACGCAGCAAAGTGGAGACGGATATTAGTGGCATGGAGCATAGTGGCATGGAGCATAGAGGCATGGCGGCGTGGAGGCGTGGAGGCATAGCAACATGGAGGCATGGCAACATGGGCATACGGCAAGTTACAACGACGACAGGGACGATTCAGTCTGATCGTACGCAACACTGGTTGTCCAGTCAACATCGAGTATTGCCATATCTCTCGTTTGGCTCTCGTTTGGTCTTGTTTGGCTCTCCTTTTTCACGGCATCACTCCCTCTACGTTGCTACGCCGCTACGCCGCTACGCCCCCATGCTGCCATGCCTCCACGCCGCTACGGCTCCACGCCGCTATTCCGTAGAGCCGGGTGCTAATTCGGCAAAATGACACTTTGCACCCGTCAGACGATCACCTTGTCTCTGGTCGCCACACACCTTGTTAGACGCATGCTGTACGTGGTCCACATATACGATAAGCGGTGGTGGAGAGTCTCTTTTTTGCGGCCATGGAGCCATGCCTCCGTGCCTCTTTGCCTCTCTGCCTCCGCTGCAGCAAAAAAGCTCTCCAATAGGGCAATTTAAACCTGCCTTAAAAACAAGGAAAGAAACCAAGCGGAAACAGCCAACCAAGACAGTTGCTCATCGATCGGATCGTCAGAAGGTCTAGACGAGGTAGGGGTAGGGGTAGGGGATAGGGCTATGGGGGTAGGGGTAGGGGCTATGGGGGTTAGGACTTTGCGGTTAGGGCGGGTGTCCCGGTTAGAGCGGGTTCGGCGCCCGCGGTTTAGGGCCCGCGGTTTAGGGCTCGCGGTTTAGGGCTCGCGGTTTAGGGTTGGCACGCTAGACTTACAAGTGGTAGGGTTAGGGCGGCGGTGCTACATCTGACGGCGGTGATACACCAGGACTCTCGTAGGACAAACCCTAATATCTTAGAGCTGCATGGGATGAACATTTAAATAAGCTTCGGACCTTGATTGATGGCACCAAATAAGGTTTGCTGCAAAGGGGCGAGTCATGTGTGAGACGGAATGAGCGAGTGCAAATCGGCGGAGAGATTAATGCAGCGACAAGGTTGGCGAGGGTTGGGGGACGGAGAGTAAATGGGGGTTAGGGTTGTGTCAGAGAGGTGGCGTGGAGTCTGGGCGGATATTACTAAGCGGGGATATTGTGGGTCTAGACTGATTATTCGACGGTGGCTTTTCGATAATACTTCTAATACAAGGTTACGTGGTTGTGGGTTCGACTTTGGGTGGTGTTGGGTTAGTGAGTGGATTATGTAAGCTTGGACAGATGCAGTGCTTAGTCATCGCAGAAATTCAGACTTGTTCTTTTTTTTGACAAGTTCAAGTACAACCCGATACTGTGAAAATTGCGCTCTTCTGTCAGATCACGTGACCTGTCCGAAATCCAAGGCACATCCATTCTTTGACAGCGGACCTGATTGCAACCGATCTTAACAACTCCTGTAGAAAGTTGCATGGCGTGTGGAACACGACAGAGGAGTGGACACAACACGGGCCGTGTGGTAGGGACCACAGACGTGACATCGAACAGGGCATGTTATGGTCACAGCCTGAGTCGGATTGTGACCTGTGTACCTGTCACACCCATGCCACTGAGACGGCCCCATAGAGTGAAGCACTGCTAGGCCCTGTTGCCAGATCAGCACCAAACCGATGTGATGAGGGCACATGGGGTTTGTAATGCTGGCCCAAACAGCTGGAGTGCTGGCCCACCTCAGCTGGAATGCTGGAGCCCTGGAAGGCATCCCCCGTGGCCTGTGACATCATGACTGTGACCGTTAGTGGTGACATGAAGAGTCAACAAGCATCCAGTGTCGGTGGCGTGTGGTAGTAGCCTGCTCGTGGAATCAGACGACAACACAGACTTGGACCCGTCTGAGGAATCTGTGTCAGTATGACTTGGTCTGGGTAACACAGTCATGGTGTCTTTTGAGGCAGACACCCCCACACCTTTCACCTCGGCAGTGGTGACAGGGACTCACCAATGAGAACCGATCGGAGTGTCTGCCAATCAGGAGGACAGCTCAGAGCCAGAGTATCTCATCAGTGGTGGTAGCTCAGAGGGGTAGCTAGGGAGGCGGTGTCAGGAGACAGTCAGAGTTGAGACATCTAGAGCTGAGGGATACAGCCTATCTCATCGCCATGGTAGTCATCACAGGAGATGTAACACTGCCAGAGAAGCACCGGGTGGTGTCTGTGTCTGTGTCTGTGTTAGTCATACCTGTGTTAGTCGCCACCTGCCTGTCACCACCTGCCCATCACCACCTGTGTGTCACATCTGCCTCTGCCTCTGCCTCAAACACACCCCCACACCTACTCCACCCCCTACCCACCACAGAACTTGCGTCGGCGACCGTACGGAGACCATCGGCTTAGTTAACTGTGGAGGAGAGGAGGCGGGGTAGACATGGGACGTAGTCCGAGTGTATGAGGGAATCCAGGCAGTATGTCACAGTGGCAATGTCAGCAGGTAGCGTTGGTGTTGGTATCTGTGTTAGTGATGGTATCTGTGTTAGTAATGGTATCTGTGTGTGTGTCAGTGTTGGTATCTGTGTTAGTGATGGTATCTGTGTCAGTGTGTGTGTGTGTGTGTGTCGTTGTGGTTTTGCTGTCAGTTCATTTCCCTTTTTGCGTCTGTGTCAGTATTTAAAAAGTGATGGTCAAGAAGAAGAGTTGGGAAAAACGAGACATCCATTTGAGTCCTTATTAAAGTCGCAACACTGATAACGTGTCGTGCGGCTCATAACTTTATCCAAATATTGATTACTAGTTAACGCGCTCTGTAGTGAAGTCACGTGATCAAAAATTCTCACGTGACCTCAGTACATCACGATTAGTCAGCATACACCGTTCCAGATCCATCAGACACAAATTACGAATTCTAGAAAGGGGCTTAAAACCCCACCCCCAGCCGTGCGGCTCGGAAATTCATGCATATCTCTGCGTGGGGGTACGTGGGGGACATACAGACTTTAAAGTGGGTTTCTCGATGAGATGGTGTTCGGGAGAAGAAGTTATGACACAAGCACTCTATCGGTATGGGACTACTACCGCTGTCATCGCAAAGATCTCCTGATGATTTTTGTATCACTGGATATGATTTAGGGTGACTTTTGGGGGAGCTGGCGTGAAATAGGTATTTTAGAAAAAAGGAGAGACGGTGGAGGGGAGGTTGTATTACATGAAATGCGTACGGTTACTTGAAGAGTCGATTGCCACAAAAATAATGTCAATCGAAGCAGTATTCGCCAAGTTGCCTTAACAGTGATTGTATGTTGTGTTCGAAAAGTCACACTAGAGAGATGTAACTTGAATTGATCGATCAGTGAGGTCACGTGAGCTGATCAATGAGGATTATGAAGGCCTAGAGTCGATTTTAACTAAGAAAATGTCACCACTTTGGAATTATACTCTGTTAGCTAATTTCAGTCAACCAAGAATAACAAGAGATACATGTTCTGAGACCACAAAAGGAATCCAGAGTTGACACAATTACTAAGCGGGCTGTATAGATGACATAGACGAAATTTCAACACATTCTTGACATTTCTTCATACAGTTTTATTGCAAAACAAACAACGTTTCCTAACATTAATTGATGTCTGTTAGCGGTCGGTGTATAACCGATATAACAATGGGGCTTCACAGATAGACGTATTTCGACCTGTAGAACACAGTGGTGAAGTCGGGGATCCGATTGGATCAAAACTGAGCATTCTAAAGACCCACCAATTTTTTTGTCCAAGCGAAACCAGCAGAATAGGTGTTAAATGGTGAACAAAGACACTACAAACGTCGGGCTAGTTGAACCAGTATTGGTATTTATGAATTGAGCCTTCCAAATAATCTAATGTGCCTATTTTGGTAGACTGAGAGTGACCAGAAGACTAGAGAAAGTCAGGGTGATATTGGAGACTGTAGACGACGAAGTAGGCCACCAATGAAGACGAGGACTTCACAGATCGACGTATTTCGACCTGTAGAACACAACTGCGAACTCCCAACTCTGATTGGATCAAAATTGAGCATTCTAGAAGGGAACAGAGTTGACTAAGCAAACGATACAAAGAGCTTCAGACCGAAAACGACACTACAACCCTCTAGACTTGAAAATCCAGTTGAGCCAGTACAAGTACGGTATTATTGATTATAGAATTGAGTTCCCCGGCTAAATGTGACTTATAATCGTATACTGAGAGTGACAGATAGTAACGGTAGAAGAGGCTCTGTAGACGACGAAGTAGAACTCCAAAACAGAAAACGAGTTCACAGAAATACTCAGCGCGACTCGGAGAACACAATGGTGGAGTTTATAAAGTCACGTGATCAAAACTGAGCTTTTGGGAGTTAAAAAGGTGTCAGAAGAGTTTCAGATGGCGTCAGAGGGTCGGAAAAAACTGTCAAAAAATCTTCTGAAACTCCAAAGGTTCCGAAGAGATGAACAAACGCTGCGTGCGCAAAGAAAGTGTTCACTTCGTTCACACTGTTCTTTGCTTACTAAGCGTTTATTCATTCTTCTTATCCAAAGGCTGTTTCAGTCTATGAACAAAACCCTTGGTAACCCACCTCTCTCTCAATCTCACCAAAGGGGTCAGATCCGAGTACAGCGGTCCTCTCTGCAGAAACTTCTTCAACAATTCGCCCGCCTTTTGCTGATCTTCCTGATCTTCCATTTCCTGAAGAGTAGGAGCAGACAGTGTAGCAAACCAGAGATCTGAGGGAGGGATTTTCGTGACAAACTTGTTTTCATAGTAAGCATCGAGTGCCTGAACCGCCTCAGAAGGCTCCAGAACAGCTAGAGTGTTTTTATCCGGAGCTGGCGCAGTTGTAGGATTCTCCACATCCTCTTCAATCGTGATTCCATACTGAGGAGCCATTTCTGTGAGATCATCGGACACCGTAATGTTGGTAACGGGTTTAGAAAAGCCCGGTTTTCGCACAGAAAAGCCTTCTCCATCCTCCAACCACACTCCAGCCTCCTTGAGCTCTTTCAATTTGCCCTGATCGTTTGCAGACACGATTCCACCAGATGACGAAATCACCCATTCTCGATACTCGTTTCTCCAGACATCATCAGCCACTCTGCGGGCTCCAGTCCATCCGATCGACTGCAGAACCTGCTGGTTTAGCCGCTTGGTGCCTTCTGCGGCTAATTTCGACGCTTTAATGGGGTTTACACTCAAAGGATTGACTGTACCACTCCACAGCACAAGATACAAAGTCAGACATTTGAGCACGTGAAAGGCGAAAAACGCCCAGGCCCAAACGGGGGCATCGAGAGATCCGTCGTCTTCGGGGAAATTCACGCCCACAAGATTGCCCAGAAAATACGACACCTTGATAAGTTGATTGGTAAGCTGGATTCCAGGCGTGGGACTGATCATATCGGGAAGATCGGTATAAAGCCAGATGAGGAAGAGCAAAATGGTCACGTTTCGGCGCGTTTTGTTCTCCTGCCAAATCGGAACAAATAGCTGCGAATCCCACGCGATTTCACCAATCATATCGTCGTCAGAAACTCGATCAATCCACTTGTCTTCATGGGCTCTTTCGTGCAATAAAAGAGCTCCTCCGGTGGTCAAAAAACCTGGTTGACGCGAAATAGCAAACCCCAGCGGCTTGTGCTCGTAGAAAATCGAAGGTCGAAGCGATAGAGGAAGAACTTCGAAGATTTTGTACAGACTAGACACCTTTTGGGACGCTCTGACAGTAAAGGCGTAATCTTTTTCGTTGTCTTCGTTGAACCGGATAAAAATGTCCTGCACCTGGTCTTCAGGAGACACGTTTGCTGCTTCTTCGACGTAGCTCATGATATCGGGTTTTTGGCGGTTTTCCGGTTTCGTCGGAATTTTGTCAGATTTCGTCTCTTCTTATTCGACTCGTCAAAAAGCCAAGATTGACAGGTCATATACATTTCGGCTAATTAAGGTTAAGGTGGGAAGCTTAAAAATGTTGGGAGTAGCGAAAGCTTATTTGAAGAGGGGCAAAATGGGGGATTCTGGGGGTGATCTAGTCACGTGTTTTTGGAATTCAGAGAGTAGATTCAGACTAATTGAAGGTCGGGGATATAAGCAGTGTTTTTGTTTTTTCGATTGAAGCGATTTTGACGAACATGGAGTTTAGCAAAAATCTTCAATCGACCACAGAATGGCGTTGGTTTGTGATACAACAACAAAAACGACACAGCCAGGAAGCCCCAGGTCGGAGGATTCGATTGATACATCTCACTACCGCTTTAGGCTACCACACGCCACTGTAGAACGAACAACATGTGCTAGTTTATGCACCCCATAACTCTGGCTAGAATACCGCTAGAGGGGAATAACAGCCACCAATGAACTCGGATCGTCGAGTAGTACCGGCTAATTATTCTTTCCGGCTCTCTTCTAGTTCCATTGACATTCTAGTGACGTCAGTGTCAGACGTATTCTCCAAAACGAGTGTTACGTAAGCAGTTTTCAAGATACAATCACGTGAGTGATCTCATTCTGTTCGCGTCCCCCACGTCCATCTTCCACTACCACCCATTCTTCTCTAAGTCACGTGCCCATTATCCTACAGCGCATCTTTTCAAAATTAAAGTTGCGCACGGAACTCCAAATCGGGCCAGCCGTAAAGTGAGCATAGAGGATATTTCGTCAGTTTGCTCGCTAAGACGATGAATATTAGATCACGTGACTCCCCAAGGTCATTTGATCATGCGAATATGCCCGGAATTTGATTCCATAATCTACACGTGATTCTACGGTGTTTTCCGGAAGCATAGTTTTTCCGAGAGGGGAAGAATGTCAAAGAACCATGCAGCAGTTAGTCTAAGGAAATGCGGGGTAAAAACGACTTTGTGACGTCACGTGAGGTGTGTGGAGGGGTTGCAGCAATGATCACGTGATTTGTACGGTCCTACTGTGATAGTTAGCTGTGATTTGAAGCGACATCACTCTTTACACATATTACGAGTTGAATACACAGGTTATGAGTAAGTGGTCATCTGCGAAATACTTACTAAGCATGACATAATCTTCTCCCGAACTCTACAACTCTGTTACTCTTAATATCACCGCTTACATCATCCACACTCGCCAACCTCGTAATGTTGAGACGCTAAAGTGGTTAAAAAAGGGGCAAAAAGAGGCGAAAATGTGGAGCAAGTTTTTCCCTGGAATGTGGGGGGAATGGAGAATAGCAGGCGGCTGTTTTGCGCTAAAAAGGTGTGTTTTTGGCGTTTAAACGGCGCTAAAACAATATGCTAAAAGGGTTGCAGTTTGGGGAGGGGCGATTTAGGGAGGTATGAGTCACGTGAGATGTCATGTGATGTCTTGGGGAGTTGCTGGGTAAATTGGGTTTCGGGAATTGAGGTTTCTTGATAATCCGAAATTACTTGACTTTACTTGACTTTACTCATTCTAGTTGATACTTTTGCTTGACAATATAGGTCACTTCAGCTGCACCAATAATGTTCCAATCAGCTTAAAAGTAGTTTTAATCGAACCAGTCAGGTCCAATACATCAGCCTCTTATATTACTTTTTCGTCTCTGACACTGCTCATCACTTGAAAGAGACCTATTGTGTTGTCGTCATACTGTGCAAAACACAGCATTGGGACGTGTTCCCTATATCGTTCAGTTTTGGCAGAAAATATTCAGAACAACTTTTACCTGACGTTTTATGCAAAATAACATATTCCCCATTATATCCGATTTCTCATATCGTTTTTTCTCGTTGCTACAGACAGTCACCGAGACCATGTCATCATATAACGACAACTGTATGTACTCAACTATTTTCGCCAATTCCATCAAAGATGCTCTAATCGTTTCCAGCGGACTGTTGAGTAACCCATCACGTGATTGAATCTTCCAGAAGCCCTTCCTACCATTCTAGAGATGCGTTTTGTCATCTTTGTAATAGAGGACGATTTCAAGTGTACTTTCCAACGCAGCCAATATATAAGATAAAAAGTCAAAACAGCTTTTACCTGAGTAATCAAGTGAAATAAAATATACATTGTTATGTCGGATTTTCTGTATCGTCATTTCCCATCATTGTACCGTCTCATGTTGTTCTTGACAAAGCTTTAGTAGACAGCATATTTTTTACTTCCAAAGACCACTTCTTTTAGTTGACACTCCTACTACTGGACTCTGACATCGCCAGTTCGATTCTGCAGAAATCTCTTTAAGAGAGTATGAATAACAGCCCCTTTAATTTCACCAATAATACCCCAATCACGTCAGACAAAACGTTATCTGACTAATCAGGCGAAATAAATAGCAGTTGTAAATATCACTTTTGCGATCAAGTCACTTCTCATAGCTCCAAAGTCATGTGTGTATTCTGCCAGAAATCACAGTGAAAAAGAGCATGAAGAACAGTCTATTTAATTCCATCAATAATACCCCAATTGAGTCCAACAAAATCTTAACTGACTAATCAGGCGAAATAAACAGCAGCTTTCAATACCACTTTTCTGATTCAGCCCCTACCCATTGCTACAAAGTCATTCTTGTCCGCTCATGACCTACGGCCATTTCGCTACCGTACTTCCAAACTCTAATTTTTCACCACCCAAAAATCATCACCAACATCACAACTTTCACCACAACTTTCACCACACCACAACATGCTGTATCACAGCACTCTGATCGACTCTAGCGCCAAGGCGGCTATCTGTGGTCGATTCAGCGGCAAAAGCCAACAGCTGATCACTCTCAGCGCAACAGGAAACGCCCTCTATTTATATTCCCACGATGGAGATTCCGGCACTATCACTTTGCAACACAAACACCATACGCACTGTCAGGTGAGAGAAATCCGATCTTTCCGGTTACCCGGCCTCAAGAAGGATTACGTCATCGCCTCCAGCGATTCTGGCATCGTTTCCGTGCTGGAATTCAAAAATAATCGCTTTGTTTCGCTACACAAAGAATCTTACGGTCGAAGTGGAATTCGCAGAGTGGTTCCTGGCGAGTATTTGGCGGTGGATCCCAAAGGACGAGCATGCATGCTTGCAAGTGTCGAAAAAAGCAAACTCGTATACGTTCTCAATCGACAGGGATCAGAGATTGAGATTTCGTCGCCTTTGGAAGCACATACTACTTGTGTCACGTGCTTTGTGGTGTCATGTGACGTGGGCTACGAGAATCCGGTGTTTGCAGCCGTCGAAATCAACACCGTGGGGCACGTGATGACTAAACAACTGACGTTTTACGAGCTGGATCTGGGACTCAACCACGTGATCAGAAAAGCACCGGTAGACGTGCCCAATTCGACCAGTCACGTGACAGCCGTCCCCGGAGGCTCCGACGGACCCGGAGGAGTGCTGGTTTTTTCTACCAATGCGATTGTGCATCACGTGATGGGAAAAACCAGTAGTTGTGTGAAAATCCCCCTTCCCAAATCCTCCACAGGTTATGACAACACTATTGTCGTCTCTGCGCTGCACCAGTCACGTGATTTGTTTTTCTACATTGCGCAAAACACGTGTGGCGACCTGTTCAAAATCTCACGTGACTCAGATTCCGAATCCTGGGCCGTTCTTTACTTTGGCACCATTTCCGTGTGTTCTTCGCTGACGATTTTGAAATCGGCTCATATGGTGTGTCTCAGCGAACAAGGGGACAGTCACGTGATGTTTTTCGAGTCACTGGGAGACGACGATCACGTGAAAAACGTCTATGATGTTGCTGAGTCAGAGTATCTCACGGTGACCCAGACTTTGTTCCAGAGAAAACCGGTTTTTGGGGCAATTGTGCACAATGACTCTGATCACGTGACCACCCCGACTCTGCCCGGCGTCTTATCAATCACGTCAGCAACAAAACAATCTCTCAAAACGACCACAAACGCCCTCACACCCTCCATCATCGTGGCTTCTCCTCTTCCAGAACCCCCTGCTAAACTCTGGACTATGAAAAATTCCACAGGTTATGACCAATACATTGTGTTGTCATACGCCAATGCGACGTTGGTTTTGGAAATCGGCGACTCTGTCGTTGAAACTACAGACAGTGGGTTGGTTTTGGATCAACCTACGATTCATTGTGGTAAAGTGGGAGAAAGTTATGTACAGGTTATGAGGGATGGTATGGAGGTGGTGAAAACGGGGGAGTCACGTGACGGAAAAAAGATTTCGAACAGATGGACCCCTCCCTCCTCATCTCACGTGATTTGCGCATCTACATCCTCCCATCAAGTCATTCTAGGCCTTGATTCCAGTCTGGTCTACTTTGAAGACTCACGTGACAACGAATTAACGGCTTTCGACGGCTCCTACACCCTCTCATCTCCGCCTATAGCCGTTGCTGTTGCTCCTGTTCCTGCTGGACGTGTCAGATCGCCGTTTGTGGCTGTTGCTACCGAAGATGAAACCGTTCGAATTGTTTCAGTCGATCCTGAAACCATGTTTGAAACAGTAGCAGTGCAGGGATTGATGGCAGCAGCTTCGTCGGTGGTTTTATTATCGGTTGGTCACGTGACCTACCTCCACATGGCGCTGACTAATGGAGTTTACGTGCGTTGCGAGCTGGATCCCGTGACCGGCGAAATCGTCGGATCCTGGTCGAAATTCATCGGTTTGGGCCGGTTATCGGTCGTGCCATTCACGTGCGGAGGCCAGGAAAGCGTGCTGGTGGTGTCACGTGGCGTCAAAACGTGTCTGGGTCACGTGACAGCCAATTCCGACGCCTGGCTAACAACTGGCGGCAATTCTGCCCCCTTTTTTTCTCTGGATGCCATTTCAGGTGATCCTCTTGATCTGGCACATTCTTTCGAGACTCAGGATTGTCCTAATGGCGTCATTGGTGTTGCTGGAAGTACTCTGAAGATTTTTTCGGTGGATACACAAAAAAATTGGACAGAAGAGGAGGTGAAATTGGAAGGAACGGGTAAGAGGGTTATTCAGCAGGAAGAGGGCACCTTGGTGGTTACGGAGGAGCCTAATCACGTGATCCAGGTGAAAAACGGGGCTGTGGTGCTTAGTAAGAAGCTTGTTGGTCGTCCCACTGCTGTTTGTGAGGTTGAGTTTGATGGCAAGGTGTATGTGGCTGTTGGTGGGTCACGTGAGCCTAAAGACCGGTCACGTGATGCTTCCGGGTCACGTGACTCCGGCTACATAACCATCTTCACCTCGTCTCTGCATCACGTGCACACTACACACGTGGAAAACCCCCCCCTAACCCTCTGCCCTTACAAAGGCCTCCTTCTCGCGGGAATCGGCTCCCAGCTCCGTCTATACGCTCTGGGACTCAAACAACTGCTGCGAAAGGCGCAGGTCGAGCTTAGTAAGCGGGTCACGTGCGTGGACGTGTTTTCCAGCTCGAATCGCGTCGCTGTGGGCGATATTCGCGATTCTGTGACGGTAGTTGTGATTCTAGAAGAAGGAGAATCGGGTCACGTGATGTATCCTCTTGTGTGCGACTCGATTTCTCGCCAGGTCACGTGTCTTCTTTTTGTTGATTACGAAACCGTTGCCTGTGGCGATAGATTTGGCGGATTTACAATGTTGCGAATCCCTTCTGAGGCCTCAAAATTGGCTGATGAAGATTTTAATGCGGTTCATTTGCGGCAACTCGAGCCGACTTTGAACGGATCAGCTCACTACAGATTTGATCACGTGACCTCGTTCCATCTTGAAGACGTTCCCGTGGCGATTGGGCGGTTTTCGGGCTTACTAATCGTCTCTTCTCTTCTTGGCACTGTGACTGCCTTTGCGCCTGTTCCCACAGACAAAGAGGCTCGGCATTTGAAGACGATTGAAAAGTTTGTTGCTGAGTCAGATCCCGGTTTGATGGGTCGAGATCACGTGAGATTTAGGGGGTATTACGTGCCTGTTAAAGATGTCGTTGATGGTGATTTGTTGAAGGAGTTTTTGACCATGGAAAAGAGTAAGAGGGAGGTTGTTGCAGGAAAAGCGGGGTTGGAGGTCGAGGATGTTGTTAGTAGGGTGGTGAATATGAAAAAGGTCATGTGAGGGATATAGAATGGATTATAAAGACGCATTTTTGACGATTCTAAGCGGGTTTTTGGTGTTTCTAAGCAGGTTTTTGATGATAATAGACGTATTCACGACGATTCCAGACGTATTCACGACGATTGTAATGATGACGTGTTTTCGATATCTTTTTGACGACTCTAGACGTATTTTTGATGTTTCTAGACGTATTTTTACGTATTTTTACGTATTTTGGTTAAAAACGGATTTTTAACGATTCTACACGAATTATTTCTTCTGGTTGTCTTAATGTGACGTAGAAGTGTTGATGAAAACTGTTCAATACGAGTAGAAATCGAACTGAGGACTTTACCGTAATCCTCAGAGTTTTAGTTGTCGTAAGGAAAACAGCTAGGGTTAGTCGTAGGGGAAAATGCTGTAAATCGCCATTTAGAGCAGATACAAGATAACGGACAAAAAGGGAGTGATTTTTAGACGATTTCAAGGAACGATATTTTTGCCGTTTTTTTACATTTACTTGGGTTTACTTGCCAGCCCGCGATTTTGTTCAGAGTTTAGTTGAATCCCAACTACTAAATAGAAAGCTCTGTACTGCGCTCAATTTTGATACAATCGGGTTGAGACTTTCCAGGTCACGTGATCATGACAACGTACATCCGCACACGATGTTTCAGACAAATTGAAGCATTGTAGGCTGCTTTCAAGAGGGGCCAAAACAGCACCCCTAGGCGTGCGGCTCGGAAATTCGACCCACCTTATTTGAAAAAAAAGCGGAATGTGGTATATCACAGGATATAGCAGGGCCGTAAACATACGAGTAGCACAGATGAAACGGGCAGCTCTGTAGGATCATTTTGGTACCCCTTATGAAGCGGTTTTGTTGGTATGGGAGCGTGGGGCTGTGTTTGAAGTATGAGACTTGGCCAGAGATCTTCTAGGAGTTTGGAGATGGTCAGACAGGAGTCATAAACTGTATCACAGTAAGAAATAAGTGACAGCGCGCCCTCACAGCTTTTCAGCAGTGTTTTTTTGAACTCTTGAGCTGGTATTAGTGACCGTAAGGTGCTCCAGTGATGTCAGGATTATTGGCTTGTAACACTGCACTGAGTAACGCAACAAAGTCGAGGACTTCTCCAATGGAATTATCGACTTTTTTCAAGCTAGAATCAGCCTTCCAAATATCCTTAGTGTGTCTGTAGCGTTGGTGGGGTGGATATATTTCTTTCTGACTTGCCAAAAGAAAATTCAGAAAAAAGAAAAACACAACCAAGAGTGAAAAAAGAAAACAACAGCTTAACAATTAAATAGCTCAAGTCCTGCTCTGAATCATCCAATTACATTGTCACGTGATCAGCTCATACTGAAGGAATTATGGACAAGATCTGGACACTACAGTAATTAAGATAAGTATTCTACAGAACTGTAGGCAACAATAAATGATTAACAAACAGTCGATTATGAGCATCTTCACGAAATCAGCCAAGCTGCAGTTTTTGTTTATACACGTGACCACACATTCGAATCATGATGACTCTTCCTCACACGTTGTAGATTACGTAATAGTGTAACAGCCTTTACCTCGGCTACACTCATTTGACCTCCAAACCCATTTCCCGGGTAGTCTTGGCAATCACGTGATCAGTCACGTGACCCAAAATCTCTCCCGCTTGTTACAATATCACTGCCACCCGGAGGTTTGGGTTGCTTGGATTGCGCATGCGGCTTTTAGCGTCTTGTCTTGGCGTCTTGGCGCTTTGGTAGGGAACTAAGGACTGGAAGAATTGTGATTTCCGAAGTTCGAATCACATCCGAGCAACTCTTTATTATTGTCAAAAGTCCGTCTTTACAAGAAATCCGCTCAAACCTTGTTGCTACGATAACTTATATTCTGCCGAGGCTGAAGGAGCAATTCACTCAGTTTCTGCAACTACACTTGTTTGTACGACGACATACGACCCGACAAACGACTGCACGTGACTACAATCACGTGACAAACAACTACACTACCACATCATGTCCGACGACGTCATTGAACGATACGAATATCTCAAAAACCACCCTGGACGGGCGGAATTCCACCCGTTCATTTTCCAGGGCAAACCAACGTCGATTCGAACCCTGGCTGGGGGCTTTTTGATCTTTGTCGGACTCGCTTTGTTGATTGCTGGAATCGTTGAGAAGATCAAGCAGACGAAGACTAAGGAGACAGAATTGCAGGTTCCAAAGATTGAAACTGAGGAAATTCCCCCAGAGAAGAAGATTTGAGGTAGATATACGGAATATTACTTATGGTTACTTAAACGTTGTGCGTAATAGTTGATGTTTTACTTGATACTTGCGTACTGGACTGTACTCTACTTAGAAGCACTTGACATGTCACCACTAAACGACACCTCACTGTATCTCACTCAGTTTGTATGATAAGCAGCTGAAATTTTGTATGCCACGTGACTAGCCCCATCTAAACCACCACTTAAAAATTCAGCTCGATACGAGCCCCCAACCATCTTTCTGATGGACCTCAAACACCCACCCCCAGGCGTGCGGCTCGGAAATTGTCCGAAATGGGTCCACCTTATTTTTGAGGAAATTGGACCAAGTTTTTGACGCAGGACGACGTGATAGGTGGTGGTCTAAGTGTGGTAAAAACACTACCATCGGAATCAGCGCGTCCTGGGGAGTATTTTGGTATGGATTTTGAAAGGGTTTGGTTGTGTAGAGTAAATTGAGGATTTGACACAACCGTAAATGGAGCGCTGTGCTAATTACGATTACTGTCGTTTGAAAACGATTACTGTATTTTGGACATTTTCTGCCCCAAAATGCTCTCATTTTTTATCACGTGACACTTTCGCCACGAGCTGCAACATAATAGTCAATTCCAGCAGTATATAGACACGTTCAATACAAACCTCACTATCATGAAATTACAGACTGTTCTCAAACCCTCAGGCACTGTGTATATTACAGCATGAAGACAGCCTACGTACACGTCATCTCTTTGTCACGATACCACTGCTGCCCTGTGGTGGTCATGTGGAGATGTTGCTGTCTGCATGCATGCATCCGAGTGGTCAGGGTCCACCACGACTTTGTCAGTTTGCGGGATTTCGAGACGAAAGTGGTACTGGTCGATAGCCCAAGTTGTACTGATTCTATTCATGTACTTTCTGTGTTTCTGCTGTGTCTGTAGCTGTGTCTGGCTTCTCCTTTGTATTCTTCTTCCAGATGCATACCTTGGTGTAGCTGTAGGTACTGCACCAGGCTTGCCTCGTCTTTCCAAATTTCGGTACAGGTCTGTATCGGAGCCCCTTGAAAGTAGTACCAAAATGACCGCCTGGACGAGCCCGTTTCAGCAGTACAGGAACCAAACCGATTAGATCATCTAGGCCTGAGATATTGGTCCGTCTGTGTCAGCTCGAAAATAAGGTGGACCTGTGTCTGAAACATTTCCGAGCCGCACGCCTAGGGGTGGTGTTTTGACCCGTTCAGAAAATGGGCTGAAATGCTCCGAATAAGCCGTAATTTTGACAGCCTGTAATGGAGCCTTATTGTAAATGGAATCTCAACTCTCAGAGCCACCAGACAATTATTGGGTGAAGAACAGGACTCCCAACTTAACCCACCATAAATCAAGTAAAAGAAACAAAGCTTATTTATTTTTGCGGATTATCAAGTAAGAGTCCAAGTAGATGCCATGTTGTCTCAGGTAAGCTCAAGTAGATCAACGCGGGTCTCGTTAAATGTGGCTGAAAGTGGTGTCAAGATCGGGAAATGAAGAAAGGATCTCCTTGCTGGTACGGTGCCAGTATCTTCATGGAGTGATGTCTTGTTATAAATACCTGTCCTTGAGAGTCAGGAATGACACCGAGAAGTTTTCCGCAACCAGGGGATTCTAATGCCCATGTTTTTCTGTCTATATTGTAATAAGTTTCTCTTCATATAGATGTTTACGACTGTAAAGGGCACCATAGCACTCTTCTAGAGAAGGTGATTTGGCTGTATTCTTCGTTGTAACGTTCTCACCAAAGAAAAACGAAAACTCATCGGAACATTTATAAAAGTGTTATCAGAACACAAAGCTGTCGTTTAAACGCCCTTCTTACAACTCCAGAACAACACCCTCAACATGAAATATCCCCACACGTTCAGCTACACCGTGGTGCTACTTTCATCAATGAAAATCCTCTCCTTTATCTTCCAGGCTGTTCTTTGACATCTTTAAACGTACAATGGTGTGTCAAAAATCGATCTTTCGGCGTATCACTATTCATGTATACACGTATCACATTTTCAGAAATGCATCTTTAAGGCAAGAATCCTTCCACAGAAGCTTATAACCACGATTATTCCTCTCTTGGAGCTGTACAGTGACCTCTCACACGCCACGATATTTTGAGGCATCTTTTCCAGTCATCATTCCGCCCCCAATTTTGTAACATATATCTGACACGTGACCAAAAAATCCATGTCTTTCGGTTTTGTCACGTGACCGGAAATCCATGTCTCCCGATTTGGTCACGTGATCAAGAATCCCACGTCTCCCAATTTTGAGACCATATGTACAATCCAAACAGCACACGCAATAATGCCTGAAGGCACATGACAAATGATATTGAAATCGACTGTTTTGACAAAACCAGTCGTTTCCTCAGATTTTAGACGATGTACAAGTACTTGTATTTATAACTGGGGGAATATAATGCTTACATAATGCACCACCCATAACCCTTCCAGTTTTGAGGGCTTCAAAGTGCAGAGATACCAGCATCGGCATAATCTTTTCAGCGGCAGGACTTTATTGTGAGTGTCCAGACAACGCTGAAACTAGTACAATTGGAAAGAATGGCCCATTGTTACCGTTTTGGTATCTTTCAGTCTTAGTTTAACTACTTTGGATAATCCCAAAGGGGTAATTTTGTACTGGCACAGAGACTAAAAATGATGCTGTATTTGAAGGCTCTCAGTGCGCTGACTTCATTGGTGCTCTTTAATATCCTCTAGCTACTCTCAATCACCGCAGACACTCGAGGTACCCTATTCGTTATTGATAAAGACAGAGAAAATGTAGCTTGTTCTGAACGACTTACAACCGTGATCTGTTTGGGAAGGGAGACTATTACTCACGTGATCTACTCCCCTTCTCATCTTCCGTCAAAAAAAGTCACGTGACTTGAGAACTATGGTGACGCCAAGCGAAAGCCAGTCCAGTGAGACTTGCTGGGGCTGACTATATTATGTGAACTGTGAACACAGACAGCTGCTAGAGACACAGTCACGTGATCAGTGCAGTTGACTCACGTGAACGGAAATCAAAAGATTCGCGAAACGAAAGCTCACAACACCGTACTATCTTCGGTTACATATAGTGATTATTCTGTTAGGAAACGAAATTACTGTAGAAACATGATGTACACACGTGACCAGACTCTTTAGACCCTCTATCTCAGCAGCCAGTTTGAGCTTTCTAAAGTTGACTAAATGCTGGATTCTATGAGGTGGGTTTTTCAAGTCCTGTTTGAGATCGCCGTTTGATATCAACGCCAAATGCATCTTCCTAAGGTCGATTGAGGATTGATAAAGAGAAAGGTTTACACCAACGTCTGTCGACTTTAGCATCGCAAGAGTATGGTTATGTGTATCATTCCAATCACCTGAGCAATACACACTTGACTGTAATCCAGCGGTCATCGTATTTTGGTGGTGAAGTAATTTGGGCTGTAGAAATCGGTTCCTGTAATTGTAGTGTTTTTACCTCATAAACTCCGACAGCATTCTCCAAAGAGGTACTTTCAAGGTGATGCTTTCGTTACCCAAAATCCAGGTCACCAACGTGTGTAACACTCCTTAACTACTCTCAAAGAGCTGATGTGCTAGACTGTAAACATACGCAAAACCACGTTCACACGTTGGTATTCGATTTGTGGCTGTAGGACTATAATTTGATTTGCAATTCGTCGATTGAGGGGTCACAAAAAGACTTGAGATTGTGTGATTACTCATACAGTTGGTACATAGCTGAGTCATCAGTATAAGTAATGCCTTTTCTCGACAGTCTAATAAACACTAGACTAATCCCAATGTGACAGGTTCAATAATACTGTACATGAAGTAACGCCTTCAGCCAAAAAAACAGCGGTCAAAACTTTTTACCAGGCTGACAGTAACTTCAGGTTGATGATACATATGCCATTATTAAACAAAACTCCGCAGATGGATGGTACATGAAATCTGTCTAGTGTACTCGCAGTCTAGCTAATCTGACAATGCTGTAATCTACAAAACCAGACTTTCAAAATCCCAACCTACAAAATCGACAAAAGCGAGAAAATCGACAAAAACGACAAAACCGTTCGTCTCTAAAATCCGCTCCTCTTCCTAATGTCACAAATTCATTAATAAATATATAAATATGGCCGTAGGCCTTTTTAGCTGCAGGGCACGCGGCGCAGGGCACGCAGTGCTCTGCTGCGGTTGAGGCAGACGAGTAATCGCGGGAATCCACAATTTCGACAATTTCGGCAAAATCGAAAATCAAATCGACGAAATCGGCAAAGATCGAAAATCGAACTGACAATATCGAAAATCGAAAATCGAAAACCGGCAGAATCGAGAATTGTCAAAATCGAAAATCGACAATTTCGACAAAAGCGACAGAATCACGGAAATCGCGGGAATCGCGGGAATCGACAAAATCGCCACTCCGCCAAGCCTTGCCAAGCCGCGCCAAGACTTGCAAAATTGCCAAACGCGCTGAAAATCGACAGAAATCGAAAATCTGACGAATCGCCGCGCCGCGCCGCGCCGCGCCAAGCCGTGCCAAGCCGTGCCAAGACCGCCAAGACCCGCAGAATTTCCCGATTCGGCGGAAAGTGGAATTTTTGACAAAACCAAGTTTGTCAGAAACTCGGTTTGACAAAAAAAAAAGTAATTCGGCCACTCGTTTTGAACAAAAGTAGACCAACTCTCTCATTCGCTTCGCTCATTCGTTCGTCGGTCAACTTTTGTTAGCCCTCAACGTCTGACACTTACCCACCCCCGCATAACTCGGCAACCCCGCTCCCCAATCCTGAACATGAAACACCCCCTTATAATCCACAGCAAACAGAACCTGTCCATCAGCCGAAAATCTCAAAGCTGCAGCCTCATAAGCTGTATTAGCTCCTCCTACTTCTGCCACAAGCACCGTTTTTCTCGCAGCATAAGTATGAGGGTCCAAAAACACCACATAAACAAGCCCCGTTTTATCAACAAAAGCCATAGCGTCTCCTCTAGGAGAAACAGCCACACAATGGATATGACTTCCTAGAGGATCGAGTCTGGACAGTAAACTGGGTTGAGAAACACTGGTAGGAGGTAAAGCAGGGTGTAAATTGCGCACATTGGTGTCTACCACAATTGGAGGCGATTCTTTGGCTAAAGAAGCCACCACCACGACTTGTTGATTCGGAAAAAACGCCAAATCGGTAATTCCTTCCGATTCAGGCGAAGGATCGGCTCTTCTGGCAGATTTCATAATCAGCCGAGGTTCAACTGGAGATTGTACATCGATGACGAAAAACCGACTTTGTGTTTCTGTGGCACAAAGGATTGAGGTTTCTTGGGCTGAGATGATCAGACGGGTCACGGGATCGGTATAAGGGGTGGTTAGGGTTGTGGGAGAACCACGTGATAGTCCGAAAGTGGAAGATGAGGAGTTTGAGTGGGTCGATTCGGTAGTTCGGGTTGTTGATGTGCGGGAGATGGAGGTGGAAATTGAGTCGCGGCGGGTATTCGAGTTTCGGCGGTCCCCGGGCCCAGTCCTAACCCCGGGGTCAACCCTAGCCCCATCCCTAACCCCATCCCTAACCCCATCCCTAACCCCATCTCTACCCGCCTCCCCCTTACCCTCCCGCCTCACCCTAACCCTCCGCAAATCATGCAACGCAATCATCGGTTTCACAGCATCCGTCTTCAAATCCCTTCCCGTAATCGAACACACAAGCAACGACCCTGACCCACTCAAAGCAATCGCCTGAGCATTAAAATCACTCCGATAAGTGTAGATCGGTTTTCCCAACTTTTCCAAATCGAAAACTCGTACCATACCCTTAGTTCCGGTGATTGCAAGATACCGATTCGAAAGAGAAGCATGGATGAAATCCCACTCAAAATCGCCCAAATCGGCAGGACCGATCACGTGACTTTTTTTTTTCACATCTTCCGAATCGTCCACTTTGGCGTATCGATCCCTTTTAGGGTACCTAGACTCGCTCAATCTTCCATAAACGCCGCTAATCTGCCCCTCACAATGCAAAACAGGCGGATGGTTGAAGTTTTCGCCGACTTTGAACACTTCCCAGTGTTTGTCAGCCACCATTGCCAAGAGATTGCAATCCGGCGAAATGAGCACTTTTTTGAACCGCGGAGTTCGCAAAAACGACCGCGGTTGTGTGGAATGTTCAAACTGCTTTCTGTGCATGGGAAAACACTTTTGAAAGTACGATTCTCGCAGCGCGTATTCTGGAGAAGACGAAAGAAGTTTTGCCAAAGTGATTCCAGGAGACGTGTCGAGATTTGCGTAGTATCCTTTTGAAGCGGAGGGAATAACCGAGGCGATCTGGGTACTGCCGGAAAGCTGGCTTTTGAATTGTCGCGACATTTTCGATGTCGTCGTTACAGACGGTCTGTCACTTGTTTGAGAGGGTGTAGAGCCGGAGGAGCCGTTTGTGGTGACTGGTGTGATTGAATGGGGGGCGGAGGTGTCGGAAGTTGGGCTGGTGGAGAGGGGTTGGGGGGTGGATGTCGTGATGTGGTGGGGTGACGCACCGAATGTCGTGTGTGACATGGTCGATGTCGCGGGTGACACACCGGATGTTGTGGGCAACACTCCAAATGTCGTGTGTGACATGGTCGATGTCGCGGGTGACATGGTTGATGTCGCGGGTGACACACCCAATGTCGCGGGTGACACACCCGATGTCGCGGGTGACACACCCAATGTCACATTCGTATGGGCCCACCCACAAACACTCGAAAACAGCTCCAACAACGTCCGAGGACCCGGAGAAGTCGCCCCGAGCTCGCCCAGCCGCTGAGTAATCCGCTGACGTAACACATCAATCGTTTCCACCGTCGCCAGCGCCTGTAATTCGGTCAAAAGAAGAATCTCGGATTGGCGAGAATGCCTGCGGGAAAGACGGGTGTGCACGTGACCCGATCGGACCGCCGCCCGCTCCACGTCCACCACGTGACCCGCGTCGCTGGCCACGTGACCCACCCGTTCCCAAGGCTCGCCCGGATTCGCCGGCAACCTGAACATATCTGTATCCTGCTGAGTTGGCCACCACTTGGGCAAGTACATATCATGATATGCACGTCTGAAGTTTAAATCAGATGTACCGATTTGGACATGTGGGGAAGTGGATAAGGGGGTGGTTTTATTCGGGGAAATTGGGGAAAAATCCAGAAATGAATTGAATCGATTAATCTGATTTTTCTCGAATTAACACGATTTTTCCAACCCCAATTTTCTCCCCCTCTACCCCCCTCTCGTATCGTGTCTCTATCTCTAACCCTGTCACGTCAACTCTAACGAAAATGGCGAGAAATAATATCGCAAAAAGTCGGATTAAATGGCGATAAATACGAGCCCTGGAGGGCTCATGGAAGGTGATAGCGGGAAAATTATCGGATTTTTTTCAGCCAAATAATATCAATATTGGTCTAGCTAAAGAGTATACTGTTCTGAGAGAAAGTACGATCACGATAGTGGCTGTAGATAGCGAGCTTGGCGGGTAGATTGACGAGTAGTGCTGGAAAAAAGGTGGGATTTTGACACAACAATATTTGAGACCTGAATATCATGTTGCCATTTTATCCAATTTAATTTTTAATTTCCTCGATTTAACACAAGCCATTCCTTTACGTTCCACACACCCAACTGTGGCTTATCAGTGGATGATTGGTTTGCATTGCAGATGGTGAATGTGGATTTTTTGTCTTTGTCCTGCAATTGTGGGCAGTCACGTGCAGAGAAATTGACTCAGTGATTCTTGGCGGGGGGAGTTAGAGATCACGTGATGTGTCATGTGACCAAAGATGAGCATCTCGCTTACGTACACCGTTTGCAAGATCTTCCCCTACGACGTTGGACGTTAACCGTTATCAACGGTCGAGCGCGGTAAAGTCATTTTTTTGACACAGAAAATAAGGTTTTCCAGATCGGGGTTCCCGCAGTCACGTGATGGGGACGGGGTATGAGGTGGAAGTTCACGTGATATGTCACGTGACACTCGACGGCTTAGTAAGCAGTTTGCAGAGGTCAGGGGTATTGCTTTTTGGTGCAAAGTAAGAATTGGGTGATGACTCAGCAGGCGGCATGCGACAACGTCACGTGATTTAGCGAGAAAGTCGACAGAGTCACGTGATTCAGAAAAAGCGAAATAGGTACTAGCCATAATTCGCAGAGCATTTATTGCGTGTTCAAGTATGGTCTATGTGAGATAATGTAATCATTCATGAGTCAAAAGTGGAATACTCCGAAAGTCACGTGATTGAACGGAAGAATGACTCAGATACTACAAGTCACGTGACATTTTCAGAATCTTCAGAACATTACTCAATTGAAGCCTGACGAACTATTACAGTGTACCAAAGATGAGTCTCTCTCTGGCCTGATTCAAAGCTATAAAGACGAGAAAATTACAATAATGTAGCCGTATACAGGTTATGATGCTACTCTAATTGTTCTTAGTCAGCTCTAAACTATTAGTCAGCTTACGTCATTGGTCATCTAAGTCAGTTCTAAGTCTATAAACATTGTATGTACATGTGTGTTAGGAGTTGTCAGAGGTTATGGCCAGCACCATTACGACCACAGGTTATGACCACTTCACAGGTTATGACCATTCTCAACAGGTTATGAGCTGTTGAAAAAGGACTAGAGGTCCGTTCGAGACCTACTCAGCAAAACTTCCCCTGTACAACTCCTTCACGACTCTCCCCGCTTTCCACTCTTTCACCAACCCCTGCACGTGACTTGGTCTGACTCGTCCGAACCAGGAACTTGTTCCGGTTTCTCCCGAAAAGAGGAGCACGTTTCCGGCAAACGCGTGACCTCCAATGTGGCTGATTAGGGCGGTCAAAGGTGACGAGTCACGAGGTTGAGCTGTATCCGAGTCACGTGACTTTTCACCCGACTCAATATCACGTGACTCAACACGTGACACACCACCTTCCTCAACACGTGACTCGCTTCGCTCGTCACGTGTGATCTCCTCCATCTCCCCCAATATCAACGGCCCAATATCGCCACATCTCGCATCTCTCTCCGCGTGACCGCACACCAACCACACATCACGTGAGTTGTCACGTGCCCCAAACTCCTCCTTCAATTTGATCGCTCGAATTTCGTCATTTTCCTCCAGTAACGTGTCCAGAAAATGTTCCGTCTTGTCATGGGGAATATTAGTAATCAGCAGATTGTCCGGAAACAGGTAAGCGCTGGAAACATTGTCATAACCTGTATCCGGAAGCGTCGTATTACTAATCAGAATCCCCGCCTTGGCCATTTTTTTTCGCAGTGGAAACTCGTGTCTTTTTTCGGCAATCAATCCTGCCAATGATGATTCATCCTTTTCAATGGCTTTAGGCCACTTCTGAGCCCCCGTATTAATAAGCAGATGACGTAAGTGGAACGCGGCCGGCATGGCTTTTACGTAATCAATGTCGTTTTCGTGCTCAGGCGGAAATAGCCGCGTGTAGGGCGTTTCTCGATCAGGAGGCGGACATTTGTCGCAGAAATTGATCGTCTTGGATTTGTCAGCAGAAGACGAGAAATCGAGATCAGGCAGGTTCAGAGGGGTGGCGCGGCGAGCATAGTGTCGCTTAGTCAGATTGGTGAGGCACGTGACTTGTTTCAAGCGGATTTGGCGCGGTTTGAAAAAGTTCATGTTGTGGTGTGCAATGGGTAAGATTGAGATTCATGTTGGGGGCTGCATATTAGGTGCATGTGCATGCGGTGTAAAGCGGGTTAGGGAAAAAACGGTTTGGGGGGGGTTAAGGGTTAGGGGAAGGGTTGGGGGTGATTGGGGTCACGTGAGGAGTGTGGGCACAAAAAATGAACCGGATCGGTCACGTGATTGGAGGGCTGGACATACCCAAATCTGGCTTAAACCGTTCACTACACTTAAGATTGTTGAGCAATAGGAGGACTTTTATGATAAGGGTCAGGGTAGGCCTGGAGGGTCACGTGAGGAGTAGACTGATAAGAAAATGGTGCTATCGGTCACGTGAGAATGCTGGTGAGAAATTGGACAGATCGGTCACGTGTTGGTGGGGTAGACATGCTCTTGTCCGTATCTCATGAGCTGCCAGGAGTACCAACACACTGTGGAACAATCACGTGATTTGAAATCGCTGAAATCACAGGTTAGTGGAATTCATCTGATTAGTCATCTTAAGTTGCTCAGCCGATTATCGGTATTATTGATTGAGTGCGGGCGTGTTGACTAGGTTCAGTAAAAGCTTAACTAAAAAACTCACATCAAGTAAATGGAAGTAATGGACGTCAGAAAGAGGTGGCTCTACAGTGACGAGTTTTGCCAATAACGTGAAAGTAATATAACAAACTGGCATTTAAATCACGGGATTAATCGGATGAAACTTTCTTACAGCTGATCCCATAAAAATTGACAGCGTTTGAGTGGTCTTAATTCCTATAATCTGGATCACCCCGTAGACGGCTCCACTAAGTATACGACGGAATCCAAAGTTAAAACATGGAGCAATGGCAGGATTAAAAAAAGTGAGGAACAGAGATTTTCAAAATCTGACACCACTTTTGTACTGCAATATGGGTACGGGAAGTCCAATACAGGTCTTGAATATTAGCTACGACCACTTCTGACAGAGTTACATCGATACTATCCAGTCACTCCTCAAACGGTTCAATTCATAAACGGACAAAACCAAACCTTAAATTCAGAACAGCTTGCAGAATTACAGATTGTGACAGTACCTCCTAGCCTGCATGTAGGGTTAACCATTCTCTTACCCTACTTGTAGCACTGTTTAAAGCTTTCACTTACATACCATAATTCATTATCTTATTATTCAATTACAGTCTTTCAGTAGCTTTAACAGCTTTTACATGGTGACATCCGTGAGATTCGAACTCACGCCTCCGAAGAGACCAAAACTTAGTGTTTTCTTTAAAAAAAATGTGAACCCAATTTTCGATTAAAAATATGGAAAACAAACCGAATGAAAAAAAAAAACACCCCCACAGGGTGATAAGTCCCAAAATCACTCTGTATACGGCCCTACAGTATTATACGACGGAGATGAAAGTCTAACTGACCTGAGCTACAGTCAGTACAAGTAGCAGAACTACAATTACGTGCTACACTGTCCTGGTCGGTAACAGTTGCTCCGCAACAATTACCTCCTAAAGTCTACAATCACCTCATAAAGTCCGCATCAATTACCTCCTACAGCGTGCTACAGACCAGTTCGTGCTACACTGTGCTACACTGTGATACACTGTGATACACTGTGATACACTGTGCTACACTGCCTGGTCGGTAACAGTTGCTCTGCAACAATCACCTCCTAAAGTGGGGTCCGCAACAATCACCTCCTTATTTGCCCTCATGAACACCCCGGAAAAAGTCCATGCAAGCGGTAAACACCACCAGCAAAATTCCTCCTCCAGGACCCAGACGCAGCACCTTGGGCATGAATCCCTTGTACAGAGCCGCAAAACCCTCCTCTCGGAACACGGTGAAAACAGAGGGAATGGTCCAGTTGTACTTGGGAATCACACCTGCAACTCGGGTGGTGTTCTGGATTCGCGACTTGACAACATCAAAGGGTGTGTTCAGAACAGTTCCGGCGGTTCCTCCGATAGATCCAGCAATCAAATCGTTGATCATCTGGCCCTTTTTGTCGGAGGCCTTGGGCAGCAGCTGTCGCACCTGGAAAATGACACCAAAGTAGCCCGAGTTCCAAGTGATGTGACGCCACAGAGTCGCCTCCAGACCGTTGTACAGCGCCAGAGGACCCTCCTGACGCACAATGGTCTTCACCACGTCGGCCATGCCGGTGTACTTGGACGACTTGTCCTGGAGCCGGATTTTGACGAGCTCAAAGGGCACGACAACAAACGACTCGGTGGCTCCAGCAGTGGCACCAGTCAGAATCGACAGCGACTGGGTCATTTTGGGCATACCGAACGCGTTTCGGTAGAACTTGCCCCACTCGTCGTTGGCGGCAAACTTGACCGCTCGCTTGGGCGCCTCCATGAGAATGGGCGCGGAAATGCCGCGGTAGAGCCGGGAGAAGCCCTCGTTGCGCACAATCTTCTGCAGACAGTCGACCATGGACGAGTACTGCTCGCCGGAACCCTTGACCTGGAGCTGCATTCGGGTCTTGACCACGTCAAGAGGGTACATGACGAGGATTTCGGAGACGCCGGCAATGGCGCCGGATGCGAATTGGTAGATGAAGGGGAGGGCTGGGTTAGAGGAGAAGAGGAGCACGAGAAGCATGAGGTGCGTAGCACCGAGTGCGACGAGTGCGACGATCACATAGCCTCTTCCATCAGAGGCGAAGCCGATGATGGTGGAGGCGACAACACCGCACGAATCGATAGAAACCACCATCAGAGGCGAACACAGGAAGGTGACACAACCAATGTCAGAGTGCCAGCACGATGATAGTGGAGGCAGCACCACCAACAGTGACAGACCTTCAGAGGGCGTAGTGGAGGCGACAACACGGCATTGCAGAAAGCAACACCAGGACGATGTTGGCACAGGCAGACAATGCAGACATGGTGGCGACAGGCAGGCGACAGCACGACATTCAGACTGAGATCCGACAGGTGACAGGGTGGATGTGTTGATTAGGTGGCCTCGACAGGTCAATGCTTCACGGGGTGGTGTCCCCAGGAGTGGCGCAACCAAGTCAGACTCAGCCCAGTCAGACTCCAGCAACGTGCCAGGACTCCAGCAACGAGCTCAGCAAACCACAGGGTGTTTGCAGAAGCAGCTGAGACTGTTGGGGAGTCATCACACCATTGGGGAGTCATCAGTCGTCTGTGAGAAGAGGTGGACGAAAGAGAAGGGTAACATGGGCACTCTAGGAGACGGGGTCGTAACCGGAGAGTGCGAAGAGAAGCGGGGTGGTTCTCCCAAAAGAAAGCGACCAGAGCAGACACTTCTGTGGTTCTGTTGTCATGTCACGAGTCAAAGAAAGTATGACGACAATGATCACACTCCTGATGTCACCGAGTGGGTGTCTTGTGATTCCTGCTGTGATGTCCTGAATCGGTTGTCGTGTCACGTACCGCCTTCTCTGTGACGTTTGGTGTGTTGCAGTGTGGGTGAATCGCTGTTGGCACGTTTGCGTGGGTGTGTGGTGTGTGTAATTCGAGTGATGGTCAAGAAGACAAGATTGCAACAGCGCGTCTTTCCAAATAAAGTCACCACGTCAGGCCACGTCAGACCACGTCAGACGGTGTGTAAAACGTGTCTTTAAACCAGTTGGGTGTGCATAAAGGGTCTTTAGGTGGTCATCTGAAGACACAACCCGAAGACCCAACAAATTGAAGTCAGCAGAACACCAGTCATGGCCAATCGTCAGACCAAATTAGTCAGACCAATTGACAGAATCTCACCAGCTGAATCACGTGATCCGATTGACTCCAATCACGTGACCACTTGAGTTGGTGACTCTAGTGTTGTCACTCAATCAGTGTCATCAATCAGTGTCATCACTTCAGACTTCACACCACCACATGACCACTCAATCTGATCAATCGGAAAGACACGTCAATCTGATCAATCAAATCCACGTCATCGTTCGCCACCCAACACAACACCCCACACAACTCAACCCCACACACCCCACACAACACACCCTTCTGTGTGTCTGTGTCTGTAATCACTCAGATCGAGTCACAACTCTTCTGTCAGATGTTGCCATCAATCGAATCACTCCGTCGCAACAATCGCTCTGTGACAAACATTGTGTTTGTTTTTCAGTGTTGCTCACTGTTCGGCAAGCCTCACAGCTCGCGCTGGTACTCACGCTTCTGTTCAGACATGTTGTGTAGTTGACAAGTTCCCAAACCTCCCAAGCTCACCTTTTTCCGCCGCATTAAAGTTGGCCGGACTTGCCAACGCTAACTTTATCGAGGTGGGGAAGACCTGGTTTTTCGTGCAAAACGTGGGGTTTCAATGGCAGCAAAAAAGACCACAAAAGAACAAAAAAGCCGCTGGTCCGGGGCTGTGGTGGTGTGGGGGGCGCATCCGAATCACGGTATAACCGCGCATTTACTGGCAGACCCATTTATCCGCCGATGGTGCTGACCAATAACATGCCATAATTAAGGCTCGGAGTCATCCTTGACGCCGTTAAATTTGGAAATATTAGACAAAATTCGAGGAAAAACGTGAAAATTATAAAAACCGTCACAGTTTACTCCCCGCAATGCCAGGAACGCACTGAATCAACTTTTGTCTCGTTTTATCCAGATTTACAGCTTCTACCCACACACCCCACCCCACACCTTAACCCGAATAAAGGCTTATCTGCTTGAAATCTGTGAGTATCATTGGATGAGAGGAAGGGCTGGAAAAAGTGGTGCGAGCGACGATTAACACATGCGCGCGGACGGTTGATTTTCGATCGGTTTTTTGGGGAATTATTTCGCGGTTTTGCGGGTATTATTGCAGGATTGGGGGTGGAAATGTGGAAATTTAGCCGATGGAATAGCCGAATAAACGAATGTGACAAACAGCACGAGCAGCGAAGCTGTGAGTGGCTGACGTTAGACGGTGGATTTCGGCCCAAAAAATCACTAAAATACTGCCCTTCCTCCAAAGACTCGATTTTGAAATTCTCCTATTTATTCCGATTTTATTGACGTCGTCACACCTCCTTTCACCTCACCCTCACCTGATTATTCTGACACCCCAACCCCTGTTTCCTTGTCTGACTTCCCCTCACTAAAGGCACGTATACGCGAGCCCGGCTTATTCCGACGCACCTTAAAAATACTCCGAGATTAAGGTTGGTGATGTAGGGAAACGAACGGTAGCGAGAGGCCGAAGGTCTCGAGTGGACAACAACTGATTGATTATGTAAGAGGTCTGATTTGAGTCTGACTAAGCTGTCCGAAGAAGTAACATGGTCACGTGACCGATACAACGTCTGACGAAGCATTCCAGGGACGAATCCATCTCTTTAGGGGCTCTACAAGACTCTGAGAGATTGCTTGGTGTATTTAAGACGTTCTCCTGGTCTGTCTGAGTCTTATGCATGTTGCAGAACTGAGCTGCGGTGTCTGTTGGTTGAGATAGAGACAGTTGTGTTGTGTTGGGCTGAGTTGAAGGAGTTACTGTAGTTGGCTGAGTTGAAGTGTTTGTTGACATCACGTGGTTACATCACAAGTAGAGGTAGTTTGTCTCAGACAGATTACTCAGATTAGCACAACAATTATGATGAAGGGCAGTACATACAGTACTCTTACTGAGACTATGAGATTTTGTCTCGTCTTAGAGATGTGCAAGTTGTGAACTAGGTATATAACGGACGGTGAATAGCGATACAATACATGTTGAATAAAGGATAAGTCTTATATAATAAATACATTAACGACTTACACTCTTGGAGGAGTGGGGTAGAGCACACCATCAGCTTAGCTAAATCCATTCACACAGAAAGGTTTCTCCGTTCAGCAATACAGAGGGAATGGCGTAGTCCTAGATATGTTCAAGAGGAAGTATGGACGGGGTGAGATTGTAAAGATACAGTACAGCCACTAGAACCAGCTCTTCTGTTTGCTCTGTGTGCTGTAGACTAGTCTTTGATCTGGCTGAAACTGGTCTGTCGTTACCAATGTCGTCACCACTGTGGCTTTCACTTTCTGAATCGAGATTTTGGTGCTATTCAGAGAGTACAGTGGTACAGATTCCGTGAACTGATGAATTGAGACTGTGGGATCAAAAAAACACCTACAGATTTCGTCAACTGAATCGATAAGTCTGATGAGTTCATTTGATTGCCCAGAGTTATAAATGTATATACGTAGATAAGACAGGATCATGCACTTCTCATGGAGCTACTCACGGAGCTACAATGTCTACTGAGACTACAAGTCCATGTCCAAGTACTGTTTTACCACGAGAAATGCCTGGACACTTGCCAAGACACTCGCAGGGACGCTTAACAAATGCAGCAGGAATGTTTTAACGACACCAGGTATGCTCTACTCTGTCTATTTACTGTTATCTACTAACAATGGCGCAGTGCACTACAACTGTACAACTGTTGTACTGAGATCTGTGATAACACCCACAACCCCAGGTTCACTAAGCTGTAGATATACATCAACTCTTCAGATATTGAGAACCACTCATCATATCCACATTGTGAGGATGTGCAAGCACTTGACTAAGGATTGTCTTACACTATGTACCGGTACAGCAGTATGTACAGTGGTATTGTGCAGCTCCTTAATTAAGGTAGACATCACAAAACAACTCTTCCTCTTACACATCACTTTAATGCACAGTCAGAAACGATACCACAGATGATATCACAGATGACACCCACACAAACACGATACCAGCACACAGTCTTACGATACCAGCACACAGTCTTACGATTACATCCTCACCCTCATCGCTGTTACAGACACAAGCACAGATACCATTACAGCGCGTCAGTCACGGTCACTTTGCCACGTCACCAGTTAAGAACACAAAGACAAGTGCAAGACACAGACTACGTCACAGCCACCACCACACTGCCACGTCATTGCCCCACACCGCCACCGCACCAGATACCACACAGCACAACATGGTCGTTGTTGCCTCACTGTCAGACACAGACAGAACCGTTGCCACGTCAGCCACATCAGCACAGTCACATCAGCACACTGCCACTGCCACCGCCACCAACCCCCCCCCCCCCCTCTCCCCG
>ULGQ01000002.1:307381-347739 GCA_900519045.1 Yarrowia divulgata | reverse complement strand
TTTTTTTTTTTTTTTTTTTTTTTTTTTTCATCATCAAAACACTTAAAACTGTTTCTCCTCTTAAGCAGGCGATACGGCAAGGTCTGCAGGCGACTACAGAGCCGCTATTTGGCGACATCGAGTTTGATCTATGTCGATGTGACGCCACAGACGTTAGTTTCAGTGGCTTAATTAGAGGTTGACAAACGTTTGTACGAAGCCGTTTAAAAAAAAGAGCTGACATAGTGAATGACACGGATTGTTCATATAAAGAGAGAAGGTGGCCGTGAGATCTACAACGTCGTCTCTGCTATTTTTAAGCGGCTTTACTAGCCAAATGTTCGACACTAAGCTAGTATAGAGGGAGGGCCAAAATGGGTGGGTAAAAGTAGTGCTGGCGAGCTGGATTTTCGGTTATCAGGTTTTGTGGGTCACGTGACTCGATTCCACTTTTCCCATTATTATTTGGAGCATTATTCATGCATATATCGTTGGTAGATCTCGTTGATACGTTTTTTCTCCCCTCTCGCTTCTCCACCAAAACCTTGAATTATTACGTCGTGACCCCCACGCTGAGTCTAACGTTAAAAGTCTTGGCAGGTGGGGGTCTTGGCAGAACCGGAAATATAAGCGAGACGGAAATCCGACAGGTCGACCTTCCCCACACGACGCATCAGATGCATCGACGCATGGCAGTTGAAAAGCCCCCCACGAGTTTATTACGCAGCTTTGTAATTTAGAGCTTAACTTGGAGGCTTATTAGGTTCGGTGCATCTGCAAAGTTTAATGTGAAGAGCAAGAGCAGTGAAGACGGGAAGACAGAAGGTGACAGAGAAGGAAGTGCGAGTACCTGCTACTAACTCGCGACACTAACGACATAGCGCTTGTGACCCACGACATCGACCGAGTCACCCACGACACTGACCAAGTCCCCACGACAGACCAAGCCACGGCATATACACGGCTCACAGTGACTCACGAATCGGTATAGCACGGCTCAAAAACTCACGACATTGTTCGAGTAACCCACGAGATCGTCCAGGTGACCACTACATCGACTAAGTGACCCACCACATCGACTGAGTAACCCACAACATACGGGACGGGACAGACCAGTGATTACTGCATACTACGGCACAGGCATTCCTACGACAGTGTAACAAGAGGAGGACATACCAAGGCATACCCAAGACACTGAGCCTGTAACCCGCGACACTGAGCTTGTAACTCACGACATTCAGCCTGCAACCCCCAACATTCAGTCTGTAACCCACGACATACGTCAGGTAACCCACGACATACGTCAGGTAACCCACGGCACCGACCCCCAACATCCACCAGGTAACCCACAACACTGACTAAGTAACCCCATTTCGGAACACCAAAACACACCAAAACACCTACCACAACTCCCCCCACCCCACCATGTCCATGTCAATCGGAGCTGCAATCTACATTGCACTGAAACCGCTGGTGAAAATCCTGGCCAACTCCGCCATGGGCTACTATCTTGCCAAAAAGAACGTCATGAGCGTGGAAACGTCTCGAAACATCTCCTATCTCGTGGTCAACTTCCTGGCACCGTCTCTGATGTTTTCCCGAATCATCCAAGCCATCGATTCGGACGATATGAAGATTGTCGGCATCATTTTCCTCACCTCTCTCATGTTCCAGGTCTACGGAATTGGATTCGGTACACTGACTCATTACATGACTCCGAATCCACAAAACTTTTTTGGAGGTCTGCTCATGATTTCAGCGCTGAATAACAACGGAGACTTGCCCATCGCTTACGTAACCACGTTAGCAGCAGGTACAGCATTTTCAGCTGCCGATGGAGACAAAGGTGTTGCTTACGCAATCATTTTCAGCACGTCGACGATGATTTCGTTATTTAATTGCGGTGGATATCGGCTGATTGAGCGGGATTTTCGTCACGTGAAAAAAGAAGAGCCAGAAAGTGATCATACGTACGAGGAAAAAACGGAGGAGTCTTCTGAGAGTCCTGCTGTGCTTGTGAGAAGTGAATCTGAGTCTGAGATTAGTCATACGACGTCACGTGTGATTTCTAGACCTGAGTCGCAGATTGAGGCGGATGTGAATATTCTCACGAGGATTGAAAGTCACGTGACGGTTCCGAAAAAGACCGCATCATCGATTTCCAAAATCGAAGCTTTGAAAATCAAGGCTGAGCCCTGGGTGGCTAAATACGTCAAAGCACGTGACTTTCTGCACCTGGGGTTCGTTGAGCAATTCTTTCTCAACTTTTTGAAACCCTCAGCGTTCGCTGCAGCGCTTGCAATCATCATCTGTGTGATTCCACCGGTTCACAGACTCTTTTACAAAGACCCCAATTACCATGGACCGCATATTCGTGACGCTCCGGACGGATTACCGGCTCTGGATTTCGTGATGAACATTTGCGCCTTTTTGGGCAACGCTGTGGTTCCTCTAGGATTGGCAATGTTAGGAGCTACAGTTGCTAGAATGAAACTTACTAGTCTTCCAAGAGGATACTGGAAGACGATCGTGTTGATTGTGGTGTTTAAACTGATTGTTCTGCCGATTATCGCCATTGCCTGGGTTACACGGTTGCAGAAGATTGAGTGGATCGATAAGAACGACAAAATGGCCTCGTTTGCAATGGTCATGACAGCATGCACCCCTGCAGCCACTACGCAGGTTTATCTGACGCAGATGTTTATGCCGGAAACGGGCACGCATCATCAGCTGAACCTGGTCAGTATTCATATTATTTGCCAGTATGTGGCGTTGGTGGTGACGTTGCCGATTGCAGTGGTGTATACGTTGAAGAATGTGGTGCACGTTTGACGAGGACACGAGGACGTAGTCCGAGTGTCCGAACCGTCAAACGACTTTTCGATTTTTCACACCTATTTTCACGTTCCAACAGCCCTCTAACCGGTCGATCATCACCACATCCTGGAGTACCACATTTGCATGCATACAGCAGGCGTGCCAAGACATATACGGCACAACATGCACCAAACTAAAAGTACGAGAAAGTACATACAGACATAGCATTAATTTATTATTTATCGTAACGGAGAGGTACGTCGAGTGCACAAAAATACGTTTATCGTGGCAGCAATAATGTTTGTAAGAGTGTCGTACCAGGTACAGTACCTTTTCTGACCATAATACCCGTTACTGTGAAATTTGTATTCTTTAGTGAGGCCTAAAATGTCACTACAGAGTCAAGATTAATACCACCATACTCCCCTCCTCTCGGGCATTCGAATGGTGCCACTTTCAACTCCCCAACGTCAATATCCACAGAGCCAAGAATCCCATCTGTGCGGGTCCAAAAGAGGAAGTGCGACCAGTCATATTAGAGAGGGGAATAATTGGTGAGTACAATCAGTGATATTGGAGAGGGAAATCATGTGCCTCTGAAGGTTTTGTATGAGTTATCATAAAGCTCCCAGATCTGCTCAGAAGAAGCACCGTTGAGTAGCCCTAGTCTTGGCAAGTCTAATGCTACTTCTCCCGTAACCGTAGCACCACTGTGAGTGAAGGTAGGGACACGCTAACTCTCCTCAGTCTACACTATGACTTGCCAAGTGTCGTTTGCTGGTGAAGAATAATTCATACATATATGATCATGCTACAGTTACGAGAGTAGCACCAATGGAAAGCTGTGAGTCAGGCGAATTCGCTCGTGTCAGTCACGTCTTTGTAGCATCACTATAGCGTGAGATAGCTGAGACACCATATTTCCACCAACCTACCTTAAACACCTTTCTTAATCTCAAAACAAACTCTTCTTCCTCCACACCACTAAATATTCCCTCCTCTTTTTGATCCAAACACAAACCAAAGCTGCGGACGCAATCATGTTCTGTCTCCAATTCGGCGGGCTGTATGGGGGAGCAGAAGAGGCTGTGGCAAGGTGGTGTCGGATCGGGTGGTGAGACACGGGGCCAGACTGTGACATGATCTGTCACATGACTTGTGTCACTTGTGTCTGTTTCGGAGTACGTGTGGCACGGTTCTGAACCGTTCTCTTTGTGACACGGACTTCAGGAGCTACTTGACTCCAGACAAGTTTGCGCTGAGAAACATGTCTGACCAGACAGATCATGGATAGCAGGCAAAACAGGCTCCGTCTAGAGGGGCTCCAATTTGTACAGACTGCATAAATATAGTATCTTTCAGGGGAACTTTTAAGCGAGGAAGTCAAGCTGTAAAGTTCGTTAAAATGTCTCTAGGAGCTCGGTGTTCAGACAGCTGCTGAGACAAGTCACGTGAGTCGATATATCACGTGATCTGGACGTTTTCGAACGATCCGTCAGACATGTTCTGATCACCTCAAAACCCGATGTTCCAATTTTGTGTCATCTAAAAAGGCTGGACATATGTTCATGGAATGGATTTTGGTCCAGAAGACGATTCAGGGCTCAGAATGAGAGTCGAATGCCTGGACTGATGGAGAAATGCAGTCTTTTTTGATTCAAGGGAAATGCCACCAGAGATTTTACTTGTACGTGGATTGCTACACTTGTCTCCATTTTTAAGTCTGGTCCTGGAGTCGAAAAGTTGACATGTGACAGTAACTGTCTGAGCAGTAGCTGCTTTTTAAGCCGTGGCAAATGTAGTCGTATTTTGACGTTGCCAATACATACAGTCATTCTGCTATCACAGCCATTTAATTGTATGTCTCTTACTGTAAAAGCAGAAGCGCTGTCAAACGTTTCGAGAGGACAGTCTACGAGTAATGATCATAGATGGTGAAGGGTGTGTGTGGGCAATAACCAGAACTTCGGTGTACTGATTCATATTTAACCGAGCAGAGAATCGAACGGAAGAGAGAGTCTTGACCACAACCAAAGGAGGTCTCGAACGGAGAGCTGCTAAACAAGTTGCGTCTTCGTGTAAGGATCTACAGATCAATCTTAGCATGGTATCGACATAAGATAAATCATGGAATACTGGGCTATGTACAGTAAGCTCTTTAATTCCACCGAACTGGCACTGTTTTAGGAATATTAGTGCTGTAACGGTACAGTACCTTTACAAAAATTGGACACTCTAAGAGTATCGCTTTACTAGAGGTGACTACACTGAATGTCCTCTCCATAGCTGATGAAGGTGGTACATTGGATCATTCGCAAATGTCTAGACAGCCCTTCGATATACTTACTAATATGTAAAGATCACCTGCTGAAATAGGTGTTTAGTCTTTTACGTGAATCATGCACCCAGTTCAATACTTCCAGCACATGTATTTTGCATCTCTAGCTAGACTGATAACTGCTAGCAATAGGACAGACCAAAAAAGCTCTGCAAAACAGGTTCTCTATCTACAGTGCTGTTTGTTAGGGACTATGTCTAGGCTTCTGGTTTTCCCACGTATTGAACAATTACTGTCGTCCACCACTATCTCCCCACCAACCTCAGTTCAATCCACCTGGTGACGTTGAAACTAACGAACGCAAAGGCAAAAGCAATCTCAAACCCGATATCGGCTCCAAACGGTCCAACCAGCTTGCCAATAGGACCCACGTACCAGACCTGATCCATACCTAGCACAGCTCCAGCTACTCCTACGCAGAAAGAAAACATGGCTGCGTACGAGACAGGCAGTTTGGAGTGATCGCTGTGAATTTCCGGGTCGTAATTTTTGAACCCTCCGATCCAAATAAAATGAGCAGACAGATTGATGGCCGTGTAAATGGAGATCCAGTAGCCGATAATGTTCATAAAGTTTTCCAGGAACGATTCAAACGCGTAGTAAGCCGCTATCGAGATTCCTATGACAGCTCCGTTGCCGAGAAACGCCCAGGCAGCTCGAGGCACGAGTTTGAACTTGGACCAGATGGTCTGGGCTGAAAGACCTAGCGAGTACATGTTGGGAATGTTGTTTGCGACCGTGGAGAGAGCCAGCACAACGACACAGAACTGTCCGAAACCATGGAGAGAGTCTGTAACGAGAATTTCAAAGACCAGGCCTCCAATTCCGTTTTCTTCATAGCCAGCAGCAATTCGATGGGTGGTTCGAATCGCAGTCATACAGGCAGCTCCAAGAATCATGACACAGATGAGAGGAGTGCCTAGCCCGAGCATCAGAGCGCAGAAGATTTTCACAGACGACGTCTTCTTGGGCATGTACACGGTATAGTCTGCAGCAACAGAGCACCAGCCTGTGGAGAAACCGAAAACAGCTCCTCCAAAAGACAGAACACTGGCAGCTTCAGAAGTTCCCACATCCATAGTTCCGAATTCAAAGGCGTGAGAGCGTCCCAATTGGATAGCAATGATGAGAAAAACTACTGCATTGGGAAGCCAGGCCCATTTTTCGTACTGGTGGATGAAGTGGTAGCCCATGAAGGAAACGCAAAAGGTGAGAACAGAGATTATGACGATAGCAGCGGCTACAGGAAGTCCTCCGTTATTAACTGTGTGGAGCATTTGAGCGGAAACAATCGTGTTCACCACTCCCCAGCCGATACACGCGATGCAGTTGAAAAAACCGAGGAATCGCGCTCCCTGGTAGCCGAACCAGTATCGCGATAGAACCATTTGTCTGAGTCCAAATTTGGGGCCAAAACAGGAATAAAATGCAACGGGAATGATTCCCAGAATGTTGAAAAAGAGGATCGTGAGAAGAGAGTCGATGAAATGGAGCTGGAAAACAGAGACACCAAGACCTCCAAGAGAAAAACATGAGATGACAAAGTTGACGGAAAACCACAGAAAGGCCGTGTTCCAAATATTGGAGTCGGTTTGTTCATCCTCGGGGACTCTATCGATTCCGCGAATTTCAGCTCGCAGGCTGTTGAGTACCCAGAAGAAGACGTTATCGGGGTGGTCAGAGGGAGTATGGAGGTTTTCGAGAGAGGTTGAAGAGGAAAGACCCTCAGCATTGACCCCTGGTTGTTTTTCAGAGTCGTACTTGGTCATGGGAGTTGGGGTGCGTCGGTGGATTGGTGGCTCTGAATTGATCGACCTGAGTGGTGATATATGTGAAAAACTAGTGCCACATTCGTATCTAGCCGGATCCGCGGAGATTACGGTTTTTTGTCGTCGATCTAGCGATATCGGGATTTTGACACTTGTCCGATTTTGTTAAGCTGTGTCAAATGGGTCTTCTCAGATGATCAACCAGGTCCTCTAAGATGTTCAACCAGACCCTGCAAAAGAAGAGCTTGATTTCGTATATCCAACGATAAGGCATTTATATCATCTCTCAAACCCAATACGCCAGATACGCAAGATAACGATACTGATAAGAGCATTGGCGCATGATATCTGCGTTTGGCTAACACACTAGAGTTCAGCTACTGTATATTATAGGTCTACATCTGACATTCACATCTCTATATGGCACATACGGAGTGTGCGTTTTCCGTCTTCATGTTCGACTGGTGCGGGGCAAAAATGTTGCTCGATAATTGTAATGAAAAAATGCTGGAGTTGACAAAGCGATGGCTGTCAATCGATCAATCCAGCTCGTCAGGGATTGGTCCTAGCGCGACGAGGGAAGTTTCGTTGGAGAGCTGGAGACTGTGCGACTCTAGTGCTATGAGTTATATGGTGGTTGGCTAGCTGCAGTACATTTGAAATGGATACTCACCCGATCACCTCCCCCCTGTGTCACGTTCAGACGTAAAGACGGAAAACGCACACCTGCATCGGGATCACGGTAAGTAAAGAGACAAAATGCACACCGGTCAGAAGTGTTTCAAGGCAAGCTAGTAAGTTCTACGAAAAGACTTGTCATCACTTAGCTACAGTATGACGACGCTTCGCCTGATTCTCGCGAAATTGAGCAACGAGCTCATCATCGGAAAGATCTCTTCTGCGTTTAGTTCGGGCTGGAACATGTTGAGAAGTGCACAATCTCTTCAGATCACCAACCTGAGCGTTGAGTTCGTATCCAAGGGTGCCTTGAATCCACTTGTCAGGAAAAGACTCAGTATTCTGAAAGTACTTCTTGGTATGGCAGGAGTTCGATTCTGAGTCGTGTGAGTATTTCGCCATATTGGAGTAATGGCCAAAAATGATACATTTGTTGCAAACACCGGCATACTTGGTTTCGTTGATGATAGCCTGTTTGAGAGCTGTGATTCGACTAGCCACGTCAGGAAAAAGGAATCTGGCGAAGTCGTCGATCATGGTTTGCTTTTCGTCGTCAGACGTGTTGGTGTTTAGGCCTTTTCTGATGTGTCTAATCATGTCGGCGGTAGATTCATCAGTTACGTAAACTGGATTAACCCACTGGTTGAGATCTTTCAGAAAAGCAGGCAGGGCTGAGGGGTTGGAGAAGTTCTTATAGCCGTGACAGGAGATCAAGGCAAACAAATCATTCCGCATCATGTTGAAACGAAACACAGTGTAGATGTTCTTTCGATCGGATTCGTCGATATCTTCAAGAGTGAGATCTCGAGCATAGGGAATGATGCTGTTGATCCAAGTGTCGAATGGTTCAGGGTTGGCTGGGTTGTAGGGAACACGTTTGAGGAAAAGGTCGTCACGTTTCCTTTCTCGCATTTTTCGTTTGAGGTTGTGCTCAGCCAAAGCAGTGTCATCTGAAACAGAAGGAGTCATAATGGGGTTGAAGATCAAGACGTAATCGATTGAATCAAGACGGAATCAATTGGAAAAGGTCACAAACGACTTGAAGAATGAAACAACTTGTTCTTAGCTCACGAATGACCAAGTAAAGTGTTCTGAATAGGGCTTTGTCGTATGAGGCAAGCGGAAAGGTGTGTATTGAGATGGCGTTATCTTCTACAAGTAGCAACAGAAGTAGTGCTCCAGGGTCAATCTCAAACCAACAGTGATTTCAATAAGGGTGAGGTATAATAAGATAGTTTCTTATTGTAGGATGAGTAAGCGGCGAGTAGCTTACTAGTGAATGTATTGAAAGCAGCAGGTGTAGTGCTCCCAAGACAAATCTCAAACCAAAGGTGAACTCAATAGAAGTCGTCCCAGGTCCAGAATCATCAGGGGATATGCTACGGTTTATATAATTCTGTCTGGGCTACTATCATTCAATGACACAAAACCACCAAGTCACAGCTTATCGTGTACGGCTCTTGTTTGAGTGTTCTGATTGGTGAATACTTATCAGATAACACTCGTCGGTACAGGGCACTTATCAGTATTGATAACAGTGTTGTTACTGTTATACATCACCAATGCAAGGAGTAGATATTTAGATCTCTTTCACTTGCGGTTTGACAGTTTCGTGCTGATTTCCTGTACTGACAATGTATGAGCCTGTCAAAGTCACGATGTTTGTGTTCTGGTTGCGTCAAACACTTAGCAGTGTGAGGCATTAGATTAGACTTTATCATACTGTGTCTTTTTTCTAACAGTGTATAGGGGTGGTGTTTTGAGCTTCCTTCAAAACCCCGTTCAGATGGCAGATTGACTTGAAAGTCTGAGTGTAGGTCATGGTAGACCTATATAATATAACTGAAGCGTGCCAATCTCTCAACATCAAAACTGCCAGATCTACAATGTTTTGTTCGCTTCCCGATCTACATGGCTCCAATCCCAACACGAGTGGTACCAGAATGACCGCGAGAAGCCGCTCTTTCGATTGGTGGCAGTTTTGACAGGCAGAGACATACCCATCACGTTTTAGACCAAAATTTCCGACTTCAGCCACTCCCTGTTGCCACCTCCAAAATAAGGTGGGATCACTTTTGAGGTGAATTAATGAGCCGCACGGCTGGGGGTGCACTTTTGAGCTCTCTTGAACTTGTGATTTAGAAGACAAATTCGCTTGAAATTCTGACAGGAAATTCATAAGCAGTCAACTAGGCGGAATATGAATTTCTGGCTCTGTACTAGCAATTTTGCCAGAGCTACAGGGGTTCTCTCACTATTCGATGAGCAGGACTCCAACTCGAAAAAGAGGTATACCAAAATGACCGCGAGAAGTCGCTCGTTCGAATGAAAGCAAGCACGATGGTTAGGCAAGTACACATCACGTTTTGTTTCGCAGTGTGGCTCCAATTCTGCCACTCCCTGTTGCAACCTCCAAAATAAGGTGGGTTGAATTAACGAGCCGCACGGCTGGGGGTGCACTTTTGAGCCCTTTTCAAACCGGCTTTTTGTTGGCCGATGGGGCGCAATTTTATAGGAGAAGTTTGTATCTGTGCCGTAAAGTGATGAATGAATTTTGAAAGCGTTGTGATAAAAACTGACGGCGTTACCATGGTTACATCATTTACTTGATGTCTGTCAAGTACACCAAACTAAACCCAAGAAAGTTTCACAGGCCCCAAGTACTGATCCACCTAAAACCTCATACGCATAAATAAGCCCAACTATCACCTCCCTTCAACTTGCACACCGCCAGAAGTCACTCAAGTTCATCAATTTAATATATATTTTCTAGGGAGATTTTTTCCTAACATAACCGAGCCTGGAGAAGCCCGTAGTGAAGTTTACGTTGTCGTAGCTGCGAGCAGGAATCGGTTGAAAAACATTTTCTGAGGCAGTGTCAGGAAAAAACAGTATCAGACAGAAGACAGTGTCAAAATAAGTCCCGTGTCCAGAATGTGATCACGCTCACTACAACCTCACTTAGCTGCGCTAAGCTCGGTTGTTCGTTCGCTAATAGTCCGTTCACTCACTCACAATATCTACGATATTGTTCGCTCGTTCTCTCCTAGGCTAACATCCACCAACCACTTGCCAAAACACCCACCAGCGCCACCGCAGTAATCACACCCGCTCCCGCTTTATCACTTCCCTTAATATCCAGGTTCATCAACAGCGGGTTAGCCGAACTCGATCCAGCATCAGGAGATCCCTCCGAAGTTCCTCCGGTATCATGGGTCAAAGGTCCCACGCCTCCTCCAGTGGTTCCATTTTCGTTCGTGGTCACATTAGGTGCCATCTTGGGGTTGAAAATGAGATTGTTCTGCAACACTTCGAGCGCAGACATTTGTTCTCCAAGACCAATCCAGTCGTTTGAGTAAGCACCCGACAACCAATCAATAGAACACGTATGACCGTCAGAACCGCCTGAACAGGTAGCCAGGGCAGCAGTGGCACTCGCTCGCAGCTTTTTCATGATATCGGCGCGAATATCGGGCAAAAACAGCGCCGCGTAGCCGATAAATCTGCTGAAAATCGCCTTGAAACACCGCTGATCGTTGTTGCACGTGATTCGGGTTTGTTGGCACGAAATCTCCACCATTTTGTCGTCCTGGAAAAACAACTCTTCACAACCGGTCCAAATATTTTTGGCTCGAGTCGCCCACATTTCGTCTGACGTGGCATTATACAAAAACGCAGAACCGCCAATAAACAGACCAGCATTGTATGTCCAGACGTAGGGAGTGATGTTGGAGCAGTTGTTGACATCGACTCCGTCGCGAATATGGTAATTGTCCTCCTTATTCAGCAATCCAGACTGCTCACACCAATCCCAAGTTTTCTCAGCCCAATGAAGATAAGTATCGTTACCAGTGTATCTGTAGAGTCTAGCAGCCAGGTGGAAAAGACATCCGTTAGACACGGTGTTCTTGTAATCGTAGCCGTTGTTCCACGTGTAAATCTGCCATCTCAATCCTCCTGAACAATGATCTGTGTCCCATCGAGCACTCATGGTGTTAAAAACAGCCTGGGCAAGATACAACCATTGAGGTTCGTCTTTTCCAGGGTTGGAAAAATTCTTCTCGGCAGCAGCCATCGCAGTAATACCCCAGAATCCCTGATCGTCGTTTCCTTCAGTCGTACTTTGGTTGACAGGCAGATAATCGTTGTTTTTGCCAACCTGATACAACAGAGCCTCCTTGACAACTTCGTTGTAGGTGTCGTTGCCGGTATAGTACCAGAAATCGAGCATCGAGTTCCAAGCGGCTCCAGCTTCCCACCAGTAGTAAGGGAACACAAACATTCCAACAACGCCTCCGTATCTGTGTCCATCGTAGTAGTTCATGAGTCCTTGGGCGATCAGAGCGGCATTGGCAGAGATCGACTCGGGGTCGTCCAGATCGACTGTGAGGGCAGACGCGGATGTGGCAAGTAGAAGCCGTGATATCAGCTTGGAGAGTTTCATCGTATGTGTCGTGGTTCGATGTCGTGGTTACCTTTCGATGTCTTGTCAAGTCGTGTAATCGTGCAACACGGCTGTTCAAGGTGGAGTACAGCTGCATGAGATTAGGTTTAGGCGCAGCAGTTATTTATAGAACACATTATGAACTGCGTAGCAGTGAGTGCTGTCACATGATCAAATCGCACACCATCCTCGATTTATCACGTGACTACCGTTTTTCATGTGTGAGACCCGTTTTTTCCCAAACAAACCCCCCCTTGATTTGGGCAAACTTTCTGAACGTTAATTTCACCCCTCGCGTCTAAGGGGGACCCTGGATTAGTAAGGGGGTGGAAAATGGAAAAGGAAAAAAACTGGGAAAAAAACTGGAAAACCAAACTGAAAAATCACTTTTGGCTAGAAATAAAACACGTGATTGAAATCGGTTGCATGGGCTACGGCACAGATTATGAGCTGTCCCTGAGTGGTGGTATTATGATGGACTACGATTAGGTGACCAGAACAAGACACCTTGTAACACGAGCTGTAGGTGTCAGAATGAGCCGGTTTTTTGACAGTTCATTATATGTCACGTGATGAAGTCGCAGCTGAATAATCTAAGCATTTGGGTCATTGTAACGTGCTCTGGATGGGGTCATGTTTGTGAAACTGAACACTGTAATTGACTGGTTTGAAAATGCTTTCAGACGAGTGTCACGTGATTACGAAACTGCGACTCTCGATTGTTTCACGTGATATGTCACATGACATCAGTACAAGTGATCCACTCGTACCGAGAGACGGTGTTTTACCCTGGCTTTCATGCCAAAAATCACATTTCAACCAATCAACTATGAATACATCGCCCCTCGTTGATTGCTCTGCCGTATGTCCTCCAACTCAGAAGCTGGCTGGCCGGCGTATGGCCCTCGGAGCACCGCGTGGTGCGAACAAACCGACGACACTCCTGCTCAAACACCTGTCCCGCTGTCGGAGGGCACAGAGAATGCCTTTTCATGACTCGTGCAGTGGTCATGCTAAAGTACACAAGCAAAAGTCTCATGCACAGTAGCAGATGGGACATGATCTGAGTCGCGTGCAGTGGCGTCCTGAACGTGGCATTCTTCTCGTCCCAGTTGAGAGCAGCAAGTCCTGCTTCCATTGGCCGGTACGGCGCTCGATCAGTGTATGAGTGGCAGATGATGCTGCGCCAAAACATCATGACGGTGCCGTCGGTTGGACGTTCCACCAGAGTGTTGTATGCCTGACGTTGCTCGCGTGTAAAGATGAAGAGCTTTGGACGCGAGAAGATGATGCAAAAGAGTTTGCGGAAGGTGTCGAGGTACTCCACGGGCTCTTCACTGTACTTTTGCGTCTCGCAATTACACACATTGGCATCTTGTCGAAGTGTCATCGAAGCCGGTGACTGGCCCACCAGCATCACGTTAGCCATCAGACGGTTGTGTGCGTCCACATATGTTTGATCAATGGCTCCTTCAGCCCACTTTGCACGAATTGCAGATCTGGCCAGAGTCTTGCCGTGAACAGACCAGCAAGTCCGTTTCAACCACGGCGAGTCGGCAATCTCAGTGTTCTGGAAATGTGCCTGGCGGTGGGCATCGAACACTTTCTGCCTCATGTCTGTCACATTGTCTTCCAGTGGTACCTGCACCTCAACGTACCGTGGAAAAGTGCCTTTGACAGGGGCGTCTACCCCCTTACCATCTGCAGTCTGGTAGAGAACTTGGCATAGAACGGTATGCAGGTCACCACCGCAATGGGGGCATGTCCGCCTTTTCTGTGTCTGCACGATAAGCTTATGGCAGTCGCTGCATTTCTGAGCTTCCTCAGGTTCACGCAGCAATGCATGAGCTTCGACGAGGCGAGCAGGATGTCTCTCGTTGCGAAAAGAAGAAAAGTTGTCGCAATACTCCTGAAGCTCTTCCTTCGTGCAGACCACGCCGCCTCTGTCGTGGGTTTTCTTGAAAGCCACTTTGTGTTCACCGTCTTTCAAGTGGCCGAAGAGATTGTCCGTGGCAACACAAACCCTGCATATTATGCAGACGACACTGTCTAGCTCCCTGACGCCCGCAAAGAAAGCTCGCCCATGGAGCCGAAACTGACGTGTCTGCGTTCCAACTTCTTCTTCTTCCGGAATAAAACCATAGTCTGATCTCGTCACAAACACTGGACGCTGGACACGAACGTCGCCGGGGTCTTCTCCTTCCAGGTCCTCGTAAGTAAGCTTATCAATCTCCAGGGGCAGTTCTCCAATCCAATCGGTGTAGTGGTCGAATGCTGCATCAAGGTTGTAGTTGCCAGTATCGAATTCTTGGTGGTCCTCCTCATCGCTGCTGCTGGGACTGCTGCTAGTTTTGTCGCGAAAAGTTGTAGTGTCGCTATACTCACATTTCACTCATCTGCCGTTTCGGATGCCAGTCATGGCGTTCACTGCGTTAGTCGTGACTTGGAATGTATCATCTTCGTACTTACTCGGCTGTTCGTTTCGACATTTTCCGAGGTATCGTTCGCGTAACCACTTTGAAGCGCGTAAGACGCGTGTTGTTTAGGGTCTGCGTCAGTGAGGCTGGTGGTGTTCCGGTTTACGTCGTAGGTTCGAGTTTCGCTTGCAGCACATGCACGTCGTTGGTGAGCCCGAGACGATTTGCACCGGGTAAAACAAAAATTCCATCTAAACAACAGTTGCAATCACACAGTGAGCACGCCAGCACCTCTATGAGGGCTCATGTTGTAGAGGCGACTTTTCACATTCAATTACACATTTCGCATTTAAAGTTCTATCATTTCTGAGCCGCACAGCTTGGGTTTTCTCAACAGATGTTATAACTGGTACAAGTAATGAACTTGCCTATCTTCTTCAAAAATGACGTTCACAGTTTCTTGAAGGTCACGTGAAGAGCTTTGGGTGGGCTACAGTACATTTCGACTTGTTCAGTCAGGCTCATCTAATTCTACACTTCGATTCAATTCAAATAATTCAATAACTAAATAAATCCTCCTCAAGTACTCTCAAGTAAATCCTTTTTTTTTTCTTTTTTTTCGTCGAGTTTTTTCCCCAGTTTTTTGTTTTTGTTTCCCCATTTAATCCCCAAAGTAATCTCCACAACCCACAGTAGCCAGCTACTCCTTCGTATCCTCTGAATAGCCTCCTTATTCCCCCTACTCCTCCGTACTCCTCCCTCCTCCCAGTCCTCCTTCAAAATAGGCAACACAATGTAGCTCAAAGTCGACTTAATGAGCACAGTGAATTGCTCCGGAATTTTCTTGGTTCCGGCTTTCTCAATCCGATCAACTTTGTCGCGTGTCCACACCAAATCAGAGCGTCTAGCAATGCTGATTCTAGTGGGATTGAGAATGTTCACGTTGGGGTTTAAAAACGGCAAAACGTAGATTCCCCGCACAAATTCGCCGTTGCCAAGAGAAATGTCGCCCACCTCGGTGGCAGTGTGGCGAGTGGTGCCGAAATGAACGAATGCTAAACCTCTTCGGATGTTTACCAGGACTTCTCGTCGACTGGTCACTCCAGCAATACCCTCACATCCAGTATCCATCAACCAGGCGATTCCGGGGTATTCGGAAAATTCGTAGTTGTGAACGATTAGGTAGCGCAAAGACTCGGGTTTAGAAGAAGTCTCTGTAGTTGTAGGACTCTTATTGGCAATGGTAGCTCTGTTTCCATCACCACCCCTTTCCTCAACGGTATTCACTCTTACTTGAGAAATACTGCTCTGAGGTGTCTGAGAAGTGTCAGCCGTGTCCTCCTGCTCCTGATAAAACAGGTTCTGAACTCCCTGAGTCGATTGGACCTCTTCTGACTGAGTAGTGGCGTTTTCCCTGCCAGACTCATCAGAACTTAGATCAACCCGTTTAGCCTCCCTCTGAGGCTTGTAAAAGGCTCCTCCAGCCTTGAGATGGTCCTCCCAATCCCGCTTACGCATCACGTGATCATAATCTCGGAAAGACATGTACTGAGAAAGAGGACAGTCGTCGAGATCGTGCTGGAACAAAAGAGGCTGACAAATCAAGCAAGAATGAACAGATTTGGCCAGCTCGATATGAGCAGCTCTGGCGGCATTCACAGAGTCACGTGAGTTGTCGGGAAGTAAGTAGGCAGTTGCGTAACGGAGTCTGGCGACCATTTGGTTCTTGAGAATGGTGGCTCTGGAGGAGAGACCAAATGGTGACTCAGCGGGGTTGGGAGGTGCACCACGTGATCCAGAATCGACACGTGTGTCACGTGATACAGGCTCGGCCTCGTCTGACTCGTCACGTGACTCCAACTCAGCCCGCAGACTGTAGATCGAACACGTGATCTTGGGCTCAACATCTCCCTCAAAGTACTCAGTAATAATACTCTTGAGGGGAGAATCCACGTGACCAAACGCTGCGAGAAAAGCCTGCTTGGCTGACTCAGCGTCGGGAAACATGGCCACAAAGTCGTGTAGTGTTTGGGTGATCACGTGCCAGTTGAAAAGGTGGTTGTCGGGGTGCAGCAGTAGGTCGAGGGTGTTGATGGTGTTGACGGTGGTGTCACGTGAGGTGGTGGTGGTGGTGTCATGTGGGGTGTTGTCACGTGAGAAGGTGGTAATGTCACGTGAGGTGGTGGTAGTGTCACGTGACTTGATCTCCTCAGAAGTCTCAAAATTACAAAAGTCAGCAGTCATACAGTCCTTGTCAGGTTCAGAGTCATCGTTGACATCACATGACTCGACATCACGTGACTTGAACAAGACAGATTCAGAGTAGGCGGCCTCAGACTCAGTGTCTGAGTCAGAGTAGCTAGCAGCACCAGTGGTGTAGTTGGTGTCAGACTCGGCAATGTGGTCTGAAACAAGGTCAAGGTTCCAGTGGGGGATAGACGTCACGTGACCTTCCTCCTCCACGTGACTCTTTCTAAGTGCGTGACCCTCCGTCACGTGACCGAACTCCTCCGTGGTTTCCTCCTTCCCCACGTGACCTAGACCTTGCATAATCGCTGCAGCGTACTTATCGATCTTATCGATCTTATCAAATTGTGTATTAGTCAGCAAAACTGAAGACGAAGACATTTTTTTTGTAAGCGATTCGTAGCGACCGATTTTACAACTGTTTTTGGACTTTCTGATATGTGATTTGTAGTAATAGTGACTTGTAATAGTGACTTGTAGTAAGAGAGACTTGTAGTAAGAGAGACTTGTAGTAATGTGACCTTAGAAGAGGGTACTGCGTTTGCACTTGTCGTACAAGCAATACTGCTGCCCCAAAAGATGAAGAAGAAGAAGAGAGCGACTTCGGGGGCTCTTGTATACTATATGGGAAGGTTTTCATTAGTGCCAATTAATGCAAGAGGTCGGTAATACTTGCTCCAAAGTTTTAGGCAAGAGTTTCGTTGAGAGTAATAGCTCGGTAAAAGAACCGAGACAGTGCTAAATGGGTGGGTTTTCTTTGTGACATGTTTGTTGGTAAGAATTGGTCATGATTGGTCATGCTTTGTAAGAATTTGCCAGCCGAGGATGTCTAAAAATACATCTAATACAAATTCCAGAGCATGTTTGAGAAAAACACAAAAATACCACAACGAGGTCAATTCTAATGGTCACGTGATGTAAGTGAAATGTAGAGGTCACGTGTGGTGAATTGAGCGCTTGACGAAGCTGTGGTGGTTATAGGATGATTGTGGTGGTTGATATCGTGGTTTAGTTATCCTTATAAAAACGTCTTTGCAATACAGTTGATTATGTAACCCTTGGTGTGATTTTCGGCTGTCAAAACTATCTTTAAGGAGTTGCAAAACAAGAGTACCTCTCTTTGTCGATCGTAGTATTTAATATGTTTCATTTGGTTCTTCTAGGTATGGCTTCCGAGGTTTAGTTCAGAGTAAAAAACAGATGAGAGTGATTTTTCCACTTTTCCATGCTAGAATTGTCACATGATTAGTCTTGTTCGAAAACTAAGCATCGACTGTTCATTAATTCATCTTTTTCTTCCTGATCGGGGCCATTATCAGTGCGTCAGATTGTGTTGTATTTTACTAAACAGTGTTCCAGCCTAAACTACATTATTTTCACACCATTCTATAGCTTGCAATTACTTTTCTAGCAAGCCAAGAACTGTACCAGTATACTCCTCCCGTCCAGAGCATCTCAACAGATTCAACAATGACCCTCCTGTGATTACCTAATTCATCTTGACTTCTTCCTAGGTTACAGTAGAGTGACCAATGCCGTGGAATATTCATGTCTCTGGATAGCTATATATCACGTGACTACCCTGATTCCAGCATTTACCAGATAAGGAGCTCACGTAATGAGCATTCATCTACATTACTAATATAGGTGATATACACAACTTGACAATTAAAATACTGCTAACATAATGAGTATTACTGTTTTGACATGTACTCTCTTGAAATCTAAAGAATTACAATGAATGCATCTCACGTGAGAGGTACCAAGTGGACCTATTAACTCATCACGTGACCACTTTATCACCTCTGATAATATGTCGTGAAAGTTCAACAGCATCTAAGTCAACGTTTTATTCATGAGAACCAATAATCGTCATACCTCTGCTAATATTGACTCAAAGAACATATGAACTTGCTCAATGTGTATTCTAAGATGACTAACCCACGCTGATACTTATTTCTACTATATTTGGAGATTTTCAACTGTTTCCATTTCAATGCCGATTTTATCGAAACCGAAAATCATGATATCACCTTGAATAGTTACTCAATCAACACGTAGACTTCATCATCTTGTTCCTCACACGCCCAAAATCACCCTGATACCACTCATACCCATGTACCTACCTAAACAACGTATCTCTCTCCCCTACCAATCCACCACCACTCCCCTCTAAACCAACAAATCAGGCACATCCCCCAGACTCTTGACCACAAACTGATCCTCTTTCACTCTCAAAACCCCATCTCTCATCTTTTTCGCTCTCATCTGTGCAAAACCATCATACTCTCGAAATCCCTCACTTCTATCAATCAAAATAGAAGTCCAGCCTGGAATCGACACGAGATCTTTTGCTGACTCATCTCCCACGTGATACAGAGAGTTGTAGTACCTCCCCGAAACCCCAAACTCCTTTTCGACGTTTTTCCACGCCAAAATATCAGGTTTCTCGATTTCTGCATCATAGGACAGAATGACTTTGTCAAGGTACTTCAGTAGTCCAAAATCTCTGAGAATGTTGTTGGCTTGGGGATCCATATTACTTAGCGCAGCAATCCTGAATCCCCTGCTCTTAACCTGTGACAAAAGGGGTATGACGTCTGGGTACAAATGGTAGGCAGAAGAGGTCCCAAAGTGAGAGTACACCTTATGAGCGGTATCACGTGATATGCTGTCGTTTGGGAAACTTTCCTGGATCACGTAAATCCACCAAGACTCATAACCTATCGTTCCTTTACCGTACCAAGGGTACTTTTGGTAGTTGTGTTTGAAAGCATGGGCGAAATTGGTCTGGATTTCTGTCACGTGATCGGGACGAGAAGTCACGTGCTCGTATCTGCTGACTAAGCTCAGGTACTGGGCTGCCACCGATGGTCGTGGAACAAACAGCGTGCCGAAAACGTCGATTGTTAGGAGTTTCATGTTGGAGGGTGAGTTGGTAAAGGGTGACTCAAATTGAGTCATGATAGGGTTAGGGCTTTAGTTCCACAATACACACGGTACTATTTTTCAAGTGCTTGAACACGTTGATTGAGGGTGACGATCAACGACTCCTGTCACTGTCACGTGACTAATCTCGATCAGAGTCTCGTTATCGTTGCTATCGGTAATGTTGCGATATTCCGACTTTTGCTACAGTGACGCTAGCGAGACGAGATTAGTACGATTCGACTCGCCTGACTGCCAGCTCTCGAATGGTGCCACTTTCAACTCTCTAGAGTGGATACCGACTTGACTCTTGGCAAGAGATATGTATCACTGCTGACATCATTATATTCTAAGGCAAACGACGCTTGGCGTGTAATCATGGTGAGATTTCGGCGTCTGGCAAACTCTGGTCGCAGTGGTGCTAGAACGACGAGAGTAGTACGAGCGTTGTCTCCTGGCTGTCAGCTTTCCAATGGTGTTGGTCTCGTACTTTTAGGATGGGTTCTGAAAGACTTAACTTGAAGGGCTGAGATTAGAATCAGTCTCTGCAAGCAAACGCTATTTGGCATGTATCTAGACTTGGCTGGTTCAGAGCCTTTCAAGTTCGCTACCGTGATGCTACAGCCCCGAGAGTAACACGAGTCAACTCCCCTCGGCTAGGACTACCCAATGGTACAGTTTGCGAGGTCGTAGGGCTGCTATTTGACAGTCCACTTATTTCACTTTCGACTCATGCATTTCTCTAAAGCAAGCGATTCATTTCCCCACTCAAATCCGACTGCTCAATTTGACTGGTCGAATATGGCTGGGGTTTTCTCTTTCAAAGTAAAGCTTCACAGACAGTGTCATTCAACAGAAAACGTCATGTTTCTAGCATTGCAGAATCTGGTCACTGTGCGGGTTGTACTGTTTACCTGTGCGGGTTCTGTTTCTGTGCTATCATCTGAGATAAATGATGATTGTAGGAACATTACCAGTTGATAAAATTGCCGCTGCTTGAGCTTCTATCTCATCATATCGTACATCTGCTTAACACCGATTAAAGCCGATCCGACCAGTCAGCCCAATATGTGCTCACCAGGAGCTCAACAAGTGAGTCTACGAAACAACCGCCAAGACGATACATCATTGTTGCAATACTTACATATATATCCGCCTCTGCCCTCACATCTACAGCACTTCCCTCCACCCTACAAGTAGAGAGATGAGTAAGTTGCATGTGGTAACATGTTTCAGTGTTACCAACCAACTCGTGAAACTACACAGCCAGAGCTCTTGTCATATTTTTTCCTACTTCAAATCTCTCACTTGATAATCGTGTTTTCAGGTCAGTTCCTGCCAGTCCCAAATCACTATCGCCCTCACCTCCGTTACATAAACTGGGCCCAAAACCAGATGGGATAAACGGGGGGTTTATTCTTCTGAAAGAACTCGAGCGACTCAGTATCGTTCCATTCCAACCCTGCCTCCTCTTCCAACTGTTCTTCTGTAAAGAATATCAGCGATAAAGAAATGTACAGAACAGGTATCACAGTGAAGGCATACCCCCAGGCAGAAGAGAAGTATCGTAGTAGATTGACATTGATTGAATCGTGGGAAGAAAGTTGACAATCATTTGGGGGAAAACATACGCTTTTTTGTGTTGAGATTCAGGGAGCCAGTTGGAGGCGAAAAACGTTTCGCTCCATTTGATTTCGTTGGCAAGGGCAGATGTCACAAAAAGAGCCCACAGAAATAATCTCGAGGGGGTATCGCCAGACCTCAGCAGGAAATGGTCAACCAGACAAAGCATGGTTGTGCAAATCATAAGAATGACGCCAGTGAAAGCGTAAGGAGAAATGTTCCAATATCGCAAGTGAGAAGCCGAAATCACGGGTGAGAACCAGAGAGGAAGAATACCGGCAGCTATAATCATTAGCACTAGTATGAGAGGTTCGGTCACGTGCTCGTAAGAGTGGTCCCCAAGTCTCAACTGGCGTGAAAACTGACGCACACAAACAACACCAAGAGACACATATGTCACGTATTTTCTGTACATGACAGTTACCCAGTTGGCCATGAGCGCGGGCGCTAGGATTGCTTTCATTCGCGAGTCGTTTGTGTCTGTCATGGTTCTTTTGGAATAAAAAAAAGAAGAAAAATGGAGGTGGTACCTTGTATTTGTAAGACAGAGGGGCCACGAATGGGACATCATGTAACTGGACAGACTGAAATGTTCAGAGTCACCTAGAAGGTTCAGAATACGTTACAAGACTCTGAAAAGTCGACAACATATACTAAGTACACCAATATTGACACTGACGTTTTCGCTTTCATGGTCGCTGCTTCCCCTTCATTTATAAATCCCGCTGGAGAGATTCTGGGAAATACTTTAGTTACAGGTTCGGAAGTTTAGTTGCCTGTGAATATGCAGGTTTTGTCCAGTTACATGATGTCCCATCCGTAGCCCCTCTGCCGTAGGGGCTATATGCTGTAGTTTATGGAGGCATTTTAGTCGGATCTGGAAAATTCGAGTACAAGTAGGAGTTGATAGAATGAATAGGTATAGTGTAACAAGTGTCTGTGTTATTCTTGCTTGGATTGGATGCGTTTTGTCTGATCTCTGAAACTACCACAATCACACGAATCACCTGCCATTTGCTAGCTAGTATCTATAGAACATACTAAAACACAAACAGGCTTGGCGCTTTTTGGAGCGTACACTGAGCCTAAATAGATCCTCTTTTACCCGCTTTTTTCCTGGTACAGTAGCAATTGTATCATCTTCTATGACGTAATGGCTGATTGCAATAGAACATATCAAGTCAACCAGTGCTACATTTGGTCAAATCGGGATTTACCAAATTCCGCATCATTTTGGGACCGGCAACATTGCCCTAGACTAGTCACGTGACTCATTGAATCCTACTGACTCACTTCTGAGTAAATCTCACCATTGCAAACCGTACTTAAGTTTACTTGAGCTCACAATCTCTAGTTGACCTTCAGTTAAGTATGATGGTGCTATGAGATGTCCTCAATTTAGACATGCTACTGGTATCAAACAGAGACCAAATTTTGTAGATGTGCTCCTACACACCGCAATTCTCGATATACAAAGTTTGGTACTGTTATAATGAGAACTCCACAAACCAGGTTGTCTTCATTTCTCCACCCTTTTTCCATCCTCCAAACCTTAATAACACCTTCCTCCATCCAACAAAATGACTCTCCAAAACGCTGCAAACGCGCTACAATCCGGAGACCCAGTATAATCCCTTTTTCAGCCAATTTGAGAAAAGTCGATTTTATATATTTTTTTCGGTCTTTTCCGATTACGGCTTGTCTAAACCTTAAAACCGCATGTTACCCCGGAAAGTTAGTCATTAGCGAGAACGAATCTGGGAAGGACTGAAATCCGTAAAAGTTGTCGGATTTGATCGAATAGAAATGTAATCAACAGCCCTGGTCACTTGAAATCCTCCAAATCCGTCAAAACTTTAATCGGAGTATTTTTGACTGAATAAAAAGAGTCCGACTTTTCTCACCAAATTATCGCTCTCTCAAAATAGCCTCACATTACAGCACTCATACATAATTAGTCATACTCCAGAAAGAAATAACATCCCATCTCACGTCCTCCACAGTGGTCCGATCTGGGATCAAGATACATCATTTTCCTCGCCGAGTCCACCCGGTTCCAACTATACCACTTTTACCCCCAAACCACCACTCCTCACCCTTTTAACCCTAACCCTGCCGATATCGGAAAGTTTCAGAATTTCAACATCGAAATTTCATCACACTTGTTTTCTCCACCACACCATGAACGAACCCGACTATCTCAAGCTGATCCTCAAAAGCCGGGTCTACGACGTGTGCAAGGAAACGCCCGTGACCCTAGCCCACGGTTTGACGGAAAAACTCGGCTGCAAAGTGCTCCTCAAGCGAGAAGACTTGCAGCCTGTGTTTTCGTTCAAATTGCGAGGCGCCTACAACATGATTTCGCAGCTTTCGGACGAGGAAAAATGGAAAGGCGTGATTGCGTGCAGTGCTGGAAATCATGCGCAGGGCGTGGCGTTTTCAGCCAACTATCTCAACATTCCAGCAACTATTGTCATGCCTTTGGCTACTCCCTCTATCAAACACAGTAATGTTTCTCGACTAGGAGGAAAGGTGGTTTTGCATGGCGACGATTTCGATAGTGCCAAGGCCCATTGCAAAGAACTGTGTGAACAGCATGGACTCACGGATATCCCTCCCTTTGATCATCCGCACGTGATTGCAGGACAAGGAACAATTGGAATGGAGATTCTGCGTCAAGCCAGTGATAATCTCAAGGCGATTTTCATCTGTGTCGGAGGAGGAGGTTTGATTGCAGGAGTTGGAGCTTACATTAAACGGATCCAGCCCGATGTCAAGATCATTGCTGTGGAAACTTACGATGCCTGTGCTTTGAAACAGTCTTTGATCAAGGGAGAGAGGGTTACTCTGCCTGAAGTGGGTCTGTTTGCTGATGGAGCTGCTGTCAAGCTGTGTGGAGAGGAGACTTTCCGTCTGTGTCGAAAGTACGTTGATGGAGTGGTTCTGGTGAACACTGATGAGATTTGCGCTGCTATCAAGGACGTTTTCGAGGCCACCCGAAGTGTTGTTGAGCCTGCTGGCGCTTTGTCTGTGGCTGGTTTGAAGAAGTATACGTCAGATCCTTCTGCGGTTTGGTGGTCTCCCGAGTCGGACGCCGCCAAGGCTGCCAAGACGGACGCCAAGAATGCCAACCCTCTTGGCGATCTTGGCGAAATCCAGCCCACCGACGAATACCTCGCCATCCTCTCCGGTGCTAATATGAACTTTGACCGACTCCGATTTGTCGCCGAACGAGCAATGCTTGGCGAAGGCACCGAGGTTTTCATGGTCGTAACCATCCCCGATATCCCTGGAGCGTTCGAAAAACTGCACGAAATCATCCTTCCCCGAGCAGTCACCGAGTTTTCGTACCGAAAAAAGTCCACAAAGAACGGAAACGATGGCAAACACGATAACGCCAACATTTTCGTCTCTTTTTCGGTCAAAAACCGACAGGAGGAAATTGCCGAGGTTCTAGAGAAACTGGAAGCCGCAGGAATGTCTGGAATCGACGTCTCTGACAACGAACTCGCCAAGACTCATGCCAGATACCTGGTTGGAGGCCAGCCTGATATTCCCAACGAACGACTTTTCCGATTCGAGTTTCCCGAACGGCCTAACGCTCTCAAGAACTTTCTGGGCGGAGTCCAGACCAAGTGGAACATTACCTTGTTCCATTACAGAAACAATGGCAGTGATATTGGCAAGATTCTGACTGCTCTGGATGTGCCTGAGAGTGATAACGAGGCGTTGCAGGCTTTCCTGGAGCATCTCAAGTATCCGTTTGAAGAGGAGACGGAGAATGTGGTGTATAAGCAGTTTATGAGATAGCGACTTGAGCGAAGCGAGAGTTGCTATCTGAGATTTTCAGAGTGCGAAGCACGATGAAAATCGGACTTCTTAGACTCTCAGAGTGCGTAGCACGATGTGAGTCGATCAACACGCAAGACTGGTGTTCCAATGTCTAACAGCAATGCTACACACGCCAGACTAGACTAACAGGCACACTACGTTAGCTCTTGCAAAACCATGGCTAATCGAGAAGGAATTCGAACGCCATGTCTATAGAAATATATTGTATTAGAATTAGCTGTGAACTGTGAGACTTAGACTGAAGCAGATGCTTGACATGGTAGGAAGATTGTTCACTGCGATCACACTCTTCTCAGGTTACGGTAACTCAGCAAAGAAGTGCTCACGCTTTCTCTGGTCACGTGACTGCCGTTTTATGTCTTGTGATGACGGCAGATTGATGTCTTCAGAAGGCAGAATTCGCTTATGATTGAAGAGATTCTTAAGCCTTGGGTTTGGTCTGTTCTTAGTGCTGACCGGATTACGAGTATCCTTGAAACACATCGTATCTACTCCAAAGTAGTACCAAAATGATCACCAGAAGATAAGAAATCTAACAGTGGAGGTATTATCTCAATCGAACGAATTGTTCGTGCACAGTCCTGCGAAATCGTTTGCTACGAAATAAGGTGGAGGTGTACCATTTGGAATTTCCGAGCCGCACGGCTAGGGGTGCGGTTTTGGACCCTCTTGAGATTGAGCAGTTTCTGACCGATCGCACTGAAATCTGGAATGCCGATGTATTTTGGATGCATGAGGAGTCTAATGAGATTTGGAACCTCTAACATCAATACTGAGTCCGTTACATTACGGCTTACTATTTTTGAAGGTATAACATCAGTCTGTTCGAACCCCAGTTACAGCACTTAATTTAGTCTAGATATTGACAAGAGTCGTGGGGTGTGAGGCGGCGTATTTAAGATATTTTTAAAGAGTGTCACGTGATTGAATCGTCGACAAGAAACGTGTTTGGTTTTTGGGGCGTTTCAGAACAGAGTGAGATCATTTGCTGTTGACTGGCCAGCTTGTGTACTCCGGGCACTTCAACTTACTTGAGCTTACTTAGCACGTCAAGCTTTAGTCATCACAATTACTTTAGCAGGTCTAAACTACTCGAATCTGATGATATTTACTTAGCGTTACCCAGCTAAATGCGATTCAGAATATCTCGCTCAATATCAATAACAGAGTGCTCAAGGCTTTCAGGTATTGTTAAAATAAAGGCTTTAAATCGTCTGTTCAATCTCATCAAAATCAACCGACGTGAGGATGTTTTATAAACCGATCAAAACTCCACCCCCAGGCGTGCGGCTCGGAAATTCAAACCAGTGCAGTCCACCTTATTTGGGGCTGTAGAGAGACAGTTAAACGTTTCGACAGGTGGTGATTTGATGAAGAAATAAAAAGTGCCAGTAAAGCCGGCAGCTTGCAGCGATCATTTTGGTTCCCCTCTTGTGTTGGAAGTGGGCGTACCGAAGTATAGTCTAGTATGTACAGTAGAAGGCACTCAGCTATCTCTGTAACTCCATCAATATCACCTCTACAAACCCCGCACTACCACCATTCTTTTCTCCGTACCCGACTTACAGTACAAATGTTTCATCATATTTTCTATATTTCCATTCCTCATGATTTTTTCCCACCCACTCTTTTCCCTAAGACCTTATAATATAGGGACCCTGTGTCTAACTCTTCGTCGCTGCGCTATTAGACCGATTGATAAGTTTTCGACGATTTGATCCCGTTGACCAATCTGCAACTAAATCAGAACACCTGGTCGAAATAGTGCTAACAGTCTAAGGGAGTCTAGAAAGTGGAGTTAGGGGAATTATTGTGGACTGCAATTGGTGGTAGAATGGACTAAAAGGTGATATACGAAGTACTGGAGGCAATTAGAACCTCATGATCATATTATGGGTGCTTTTTCCTGGCAAAAACTGTACACGTCGAGCTATAGAAGAGAGTAATACCATTAGAATTACAGTCAGAAATCGATGTACTCCGTACATATAATGTTCAAGCAATGCTATAAATAATCTCATGTGCGCAAAGCAAAGCACGTCTGAACGGAAGTAAAATACTTCACGGCATTCCTCGACGTCAAAATACTTTTCAGTCTCGAGTAATTTACACTTTGAAGCTATTGATGAATACGGGTGAGGCTCTCGACAATTGTAAGTTTCAATAACCACTGAAACATACAAGGTGTGTATTTTCGAGTCTAACTCAATTGCGAGTCTTTGTGATAATCAGTCAGCTCTGAGGTGTCACTTCCGCAATTGCCAAGAGATAAATGCCAAGTTCAAACAAGTTCATTTGCCAAGAGCCAAGTTCGTGCCAAGTACCAAGATCGTACCAAGCGTTTTACTGCATTAGTAGTACCCTGAAATAGAACCACCATCAATCCAGTAAACACTATCAGATCAATCGGATTACAGACGACGGACATAAACCAGCAGTGGTCTGACAACGCATAACTGTCCACCGCCAGAACAGAATGCGCTAGTGCCTCATAGGACTTAAATTTGCACACTAATTCCACGCTAAAATTTTGAGTTGGAACAGTAGTCGAGGAGGATCTGATAGTCGTGGTTTTCGTTATCAGATTTTCGCGGAGATGTTTGTTAAAGTCATTTTTTGGACGGAACATTCGATTGTCGTTGCCGGGGTTACCTTTGCTATGCGTAATACCCCGTTATCTCTGCTTTGCCAAGACGGAAGTGCAGGCCAAGCTTTCTGGCTGCAGTCCAAATTGCCTTTTTGGGTTTAATTTGAGGAACTAAAAGAGAAGCTGGGGTGTGACGATGACGACGATTGATTAGGAACCAGGTGAGAAGCTACAGCCTGACATCATTTCATTAAATAGATTCAAGAGTCACCTTATATTGAGGATATGTCTGATCAAATAGTAGACGCAACAAAACCTCATTGTTCATCATACGGCTCACGAGAAAGTTCATTAACCTGTTTTCAGTTTACAGGCACGTTTCAATAAGTTCCGCGCTACCAAGCAGGGTTTGAGTCGAGCAAATTGATCCGATTTTTGATCGATTAGATGAGCGGTCTAGTGCTACATAGTTCCGCCTTGACGCTTGCCAAGCTCTTTGGACGTTGCATTTTGCCTTGGGCTGCATGAAAGGCGAGCTATGGTGTCTTGGAGAAGCTGTACGAGCGTTTAGCGCGTGTGTGCTTGCTTTGGCTCGCTTTTAGTGTGTCTCGAGGTGTTGTGATGATTATCTGATTGAAGAGATGAGATTAGAATGACTCTATTTAAGCCAAAAAGACTGACAACGATTCCGGATGCTGATCAGTGGAACCAGTAGTCTTTGCTGTACAAATAAATACCAAATTTGCCCCTTCAAACTGGTATATACCTGTATCATCTTTACCCGATTGTCGTATCGAAAAAACCTTGTAAACAGCTTTCTTTCTGTATAAAAGAAGAGACAGAGCCAGAATATTTTGGCAGATTCAATTCGACATGGAAAAAGCGATACACAATACGGACGTGTGGGCAACAGGGGTGGCCCAGAAAACTAACTCCTGGGGCACCAAGATCGAAAACGCCATATGCATCCACCCCTGGATCAGAACAGCTTTTTTCTCAAAAGCCCATATCAAACACTACCCTCGAAAGAAATGCAGTACCAACGCCCGAGAACGAGGATGGACGACTCCTATCATCATCGTTGGCTGGGTCTGTGTTTATTTCTACGCAGCCAGTAAACATATTGCTGAACATGTTCATCCCACCATGGCTCCTTTGGCTACTTCTCATTTTTCAGGCCTTTCGCTTCTTTCAAGCAAAGAAATCGTCCAGTCTGCCATTTTCATCGTCACTCGACCGGCCTTTGCCAAAATCTCCGATCACATTGGCCGTCTTGAAGGCTGGGTTTTAGTCATCTTGGCCCATCTACTCGGCTCTCTACTGTTTGCTCTTGCTCCCAATATCGGCTGTTATTTCGCTGGAATCGTCTTTTGGGAGATTGGAACCGTGGGAGGCCACCTCATGACCGAGCTCTACGCCTCAGATACCTCCACTATCAACACCCGAATCATTTTTTCGTCTTTCATCCAGTCTCCCAACATTTGGACTCCCTACGCTGCTGCACCGATCGTGGGAACGATTCTCAAGGTTGCAACCTGGAGATGGGGCTACGGAATGTTCGCCATCATTGTTCCTGTTTGTTCTCTGGGCACCATTGTTCTTTTTTCAGTCATGAGAGTCAAGGAAATCAGACTGGGAGCAGTAGGCGATTTTTACACTCCAGGAGGCGTCAAACGGTTTCTTTTGTCGTTCGACATTGTTGGACTGCTCATGCTATGCGCTGGACTGATCTTGCTCTTTTTCCCCATCACTCTAGCAGCAGGAACAGACAAATGGTCCAAGCCAGGATTTATCGTTATGCTCACCCTGGGAAGTTTCCTACTGGCTGCATTTCCTCTTTGGGAACTCTACGGAGCCAAATCGCCGCTCATCTCCTGGAGACTGTTCCGAAACAGAGCCATGATCTGCTCCTGTATCATTCTCTTCTTTTCCAGCATGTCGAACAAGCTTTCCGTGCCCTACTACACTGCCTGGCTTCTTGTGGTCCGAGGAGTCAGTCCAAAGGCTGCTACAAACATCCACGGATCGCTGGCTGTGGCTAACAACGCCTTTGGAATCCTTATTGCTGCTCCGTACCTTCTTTGGAGCGGAAAACCAAAACATATGATGGTGTTTGGAACCTGTCTGTACTTTGTGGGAACTGGTCTTACTTATCTCTACAGACGAGAACACTCCACTCTACCTCAGCTGATTATCTCTCAGGTTGTCGAAGGAGTCGGAAGAGGCACTCTGTACATTCCCTGTGGAACTATTGCCCAGGCCATGTTTGACAAACACAAGGTTGCCAAGGTGACTGCTTTGTACTTTACTCTGGGTGGATTTGGTCAGGTTATTGGAGACGCTATTCTGGGTGCAATCTATCGAGAACTTTACCCGCGGTACATTCACAAATACGCGCCGGATATTCCTGCCAAGGATCGAGATCTCATTATCAACAAGATCAAAAAGGCCACAAAGTTCCCTATTGGTTCTGAGGTTCGAACTGAGATCAACAAGGCCTTTGAGGAGACCATGAAGCATATGCTGTACGGAACCTTTGCCTGTGCGGCTATGATTTTTGTGACTGCTTGTTGCTACCCTTCTGTGGACTTTAAGGAGGATTTGGGTGAATATGAGGATGCTGATGACGATTTCGAACCTGACGATTATCGTGTTGAGGTGAGATCTTCCGAGGAGGAACAGAGCGATGAGAAGTTGGAGGAGATTCATTCGGGGTCGGAGGAGGGTAACGAAGGAGTGGTTAAGAGAGTTAAGAGTTAGTTAAGATACGGTTTTGTAACAGCAGCCGATCTGATTTGTACAGTTAGCGATTGTAATAGTTGTAGGCGACAGTAACAACATGTCCAATTGTCTAGTTGATTAGTAATGATCTGAGAAACAGCTGGCTTGACACTGCACAGTCTGATGTCTCAGCTACTGATTCTGTATCATTACGTACCCAACTGTGAGGTGACACCAAAGCTACAGCATTTTCAAGAGCTGCTTAGGTCAGCTGTATGACTAGCTATTGTCCACTAAATCTCCAGATCTGCCGATTTAACGCCAATACCCTGATACTGTAGCTACTGCCAAAATGATCGCAATTGTTTGACATGTCTTGAACTGACTAATCCCCCTATCACAATGCTCACGTTTGGCGGTACCATCTCCTGCTAAACGTCTATACGGTGTTTATCGTATATCTCGAAATCGGTGGCTTTCTCAAAGGGGTAGTTGAGCTGAGAATCTTCTGCTGCAACTGGGCTTCGAACTGACTGAACTATTGCATTGTTCGCCGATTGTACTTGCCACGATTAAACCTAATAAATATGGATTATGCAGATACAGTCCACAACCAACACCTCATCAACCCCCCAAGATGGTCACCCCTTCACGTGATCCCTCACGTGACCCGGCTCACGTGACCGACACCGAGTTCCGACGACTTCTGGACGAGTCTACCAGCGGTCCTTCTGTTAGAGAAATTGATCAGCAATTGGAAGAACTTGTTTCTTCTTTGAGACAAGCTCTAGAACCAAGAAGACTCTCTCTGTCTGATTCCTGTACAAAAACAGACTGTCATGAGTCAGTTTCGAGATTCAGGCGGATTTTCGACGAGATTCTGAGCTCTGAAATCATGCCGAAACATCGACAGGTTCATGACGACTTGAACTCGCTCGTTCTGCAGCTCAGATCAGTGTATGGACGTCTGGAGACTCGAAGCAGACCTGTGGGAGCCTTGGTGGCCGAAGTTCAATTGCAAGACATGTTTCCGATTGATATCGCGTTTGCCGGAAACGAGCCTCTGAATGATCTGCTGAGTGATCGATTGGCTACTGCAGAGGGAGAGGGGTTTTCCGTGGACGATTTACGTGATCAGGGGAAGATCACACGTTGTGAAAATCGTCTTTCTGAGCTGGAAAGTCTGCTGATGAAAATTGAGGGACAAGAGTTGAGTACAGATTATGAGACTGTTTATCTGTCTGAGTTGAACGAGATGGTGCGTGGTCAGTCCGAGGAGTTCACGAGCTGGTTTTGGGCAGATTTCAGCAGGCATCTAGAGAAGGGTGTTTCAGAGAGACCTGAAGTTGTCTTGACTGATTATCTAGAGAAACGTTTACAAGAGACAGACAACGCTCAGAAGAGTCTAGAAACCACCTCTAAATCTCCCGTCTTTCCCTCGGAACTCCAAACAATAATCTACTCTCTTGTGGACGATCTGGAAACGTTTGTGGAGCTTCGTCAAGTCAACTCGGCTTGGTACACCCAATTCCAACACTCTGAAAATACCCTGAAGAGGTTCCTGCAAGAGAGAAACCCTTGGATAGTGCCAGGAGACGGAGATCTCGCTTCCTGGCAAGATTGTGCGTTGGTGTTTGTTTCTCGTCTAAGGACGTGGGCGTCAGCGACTAATCTGGACGACATCGAAGTGCCTCGAAAACCTATCGATTTATCCAAATTCGTGCTGGCTACACCTCTCGAACCCGATGAGCGACTTGCTGAGGATACCTTCACACCCCTGATTAAACATGACGGGTATTGTCGGGAATCTTCGTGTGACCATTATCACAACATCCCGGACCCGAGTTTTATTCTCAATCCTCGCGATTACTCCGTTTCTCTTCATGACGACGAGCTAAACCCTCGATTCCTAGGGCCCCTCGATGTAGGCGGAAACGACAATGTTCCCGTCATCGGAGATGTCTACATTTACAAGGGGTACAAGTTTATGGTTCCTGCAGGCTTTCCTCTAGCAGCGGAGGGCCCCGTACAACTAGGAGCACGTACCATTGACGTAAGGGGCCGTCAACAACAATCCATTGTGATGCCTGTGGATCAGACTCAGACTGATGCACACATTCACTCCACGTACCTTAGGCGAATCTCCTATGATGCGGATGGTAATTATGGCGCCATGGAAGTTGGAAATGTCTGTTTCTTACAAATATCAGAAACGGATGAGTTCTTGATAGCTGACTTTGAACGAGGGCAGTTTGTCCTCTATACCACTACCAAGAGCTTCTCACCCGTTGCAGCTTACAATGGTCTAGTGTGGTTCAGAACCCAAGCGACAAGTCTGGTGCCCACCTTGCTTGATCTTCAAAGTCCAGGAAAAATCTACTACAAACAAGACCGCATCTTGCGAGGCCCTAGCGTGCGCAATTTTAAGCAGGGCAGTGAAGCTTTTGATGCGAGCAAGTTTGTCGCGGGTTCGAATGGAGGGAGAATGGTGGTTTATGACTTGTCAGCTGGAAGTGTGACAGTCGTGCCTGCACCAGATGAAGACCCGGAGACAGCCATAGAGACCCTTAGAATCTTTCCGGGGTTTGTCAACGGAGAATTCAAGCCGAGGTACTTGACGAAGGCTGCACAGAGGAGGATGGAAGAGGTGATGAGAGATTGGAGGCCGTAGGTCACGAACGGACAACGACGTATTTCCTAATCGAACACTGTCTTGAACGAACGACACTTTTGAACGATTGACACTGTCTCAGTAGACGTCAAACTAGCAAGCATAATAGCAGATTGTATTGCTTTAGCTTGAAACAAGAGGTCACTTGTATCAGTGTTTCAAAAGGAGTGCAACTTTGACCACAGTGATCCAAGAGCTAAGCGGACTTAACTGTTACACTCCTGGCCACACGAGGACCCCATTGATGTAGTCCAACCATGCAATGGAAGCACATCAAGCCAATTACCATTAGCTAGGTAATGTCACACCACTGTATGTACGATACAAACCGTAACTGTTATCACGACATCCAAAAGTCCTCGAAATGGTGCTGGAAGATCTTGGAAAGCGAACCAGCGGCGCCACCCTGAATTTCTAGGTACCTCTATACATACATACATTTCATTTATTCAGTCTATTTAACCCTGTTCTGCAGACACTTACTAGATAACCACTCGATGGCCTGATGAGGACATTAACAAGCACTCACATGGTACCAAAATGATCGCAACGGTCTCCTGGGTGTGATCAGATAGTGGTAAATTATTCATCTCCCACATCCAACACTAACCCTTTGAGGCAACTTGTCATGTGTTCTGTAGTAGTGACATAAAGAAGTACAACCACTCTCAACGATTTCATCGTAATGACCAGCTCTATACAGTATTATGCTACAGTACAAAAGAATCATGAATCATACCAAAATACAAATTACAATAACTACAGTAGCTGGTATCACTTCACAAAGATGAAACGAATCCACCACAACACTCAAACGGCCATTATCTGACTAATGATGGATACCATTCTACTCCTCAGAGTGAGCTGAGCGCGCTGTTAACAGTCTTGAACATTCCAATCACTTTACGTCACGTGACGACACTACAAGACAGAATCTGGTTTGCATCATGATTTTGTTTTTTTCAAAAAACAAGTCTGAACTACGAAAGCCACTGTACATCACTTCAAGCACGAGTACAGTGTATGGAAAAGTCAGAATTTAAAACCGCCCCAAATGTATGCCCCATTATACAAGAAGCCGTTTTTTTTGTTTGTGTCACTCAATGATTTATGCCGATTTCAAAACAAGCCGTTTGTGTCAATCACAGTGTGCCATAGCTGATGTATACTTATACCCTTGTATCATCACACTCTACCACATATCATCGCCCAACACTTCCACCATACACCCTACTCTTTCTGTGTTCTACTGGAGTCAAGTCGTTTTTGCAACACCATGCCCCCGATAAAGCCCAAAAAAAAAGTGTACACTTTGGCAGACCTTTCTCCGAGCTCTGACCAAGACTATCTGACTCCCGAAGAAGAGTTTCCGTGTTCTTGGTCGTTTTTTGGCCACGGTTTCATTCGTATGGTGACAAGTGTTCACTTTCTGTGGGCCGTTTGGGCTCCACTCTGGTGGTTTTTCGTGTTCCGAATTCTCATCCGTTTTCATCCCGAGTTGCTGAGTGGATTTTGCAGTTTGACAAGCTGACTCTTGCAACGCTCCAAGTACATGTTATAGGTCTCTCGATATCTATAAAGTTGATGCACAATATGATTGAAACAGAAGTAGCGACTAGAATCGTGATCTTCTTAGATAACAAATAGTACGATATTATTCATACCAGTCTTCAACGTCTCTGATTCGAGTGGTACGCTGATTGTTAAGCGAGTCTACTGATGTCTGATTCTCTTGAACGCTTTCCGACTCTACTTGTAGTCCAAGCATATATTGTAATTTTATGAGTTTCGTGGGCTGCACCACTCTGTTCAACTAAAACCTTACCTAAACCTTAACTGGCCCGTAGTTGACTTTTGAAATAGAAGCGGTCACATCTCAAAATTCTGTACCAGTCCGAGCTCAGGTTTTTGACTCGTTGTTGGGAGGTCGTACTTTCTCTATCGGTTCATTAGCCGCTTGTTTTACTGCCAGTCCGGGAACCCCAAGAAAACACCCCTAAACGACTTTCCCCTTAACAACTTAGTTGGAGCTGTCAACTAGCTGCACCTTGCCTGTTTTTGACAGGTGTTTTCCCTGAAAAAAGTAAGTCGGTCGTGTTGCAACAGATTCTCGCAGTTTTCTCATTGTCTCTATAATCAAATGTGGTGCTATAAAGAAGAAAGATCGTCTCTTTGTTTGTGTTCTCTAGATTATTATTTCTTATTATTTTTGCATCATCACCAAAACTAATCACAACCCCCCATCTCATGTCTCAGAAATAAGGCCGTGTTTAAACTGCGAGCTAGAATGTTGAGCTGGGCTTCCACTAACTGGGTAGTCACGTGATCGATTCGAAAAAACAAATACCAACCTCCTCGACTTTTGCAATTCGACTGAACCGAGTTCAGCACTCTTGGCACCGGCAATCGACGGAAATTAATTATCGTGTATGCACAGACACATGACATAGGAGTATACGAGTTCTCGTACATGGGAATTCTTGTACACACGAGACTTGGCTACTCTAACGACTTTGATTGGTCAGTGTAATTCTCGGCTGATTCGCAGTGGAGACAATTGAACTTCTATTGTTGAATCACAGGGTGTTCTTATGCACCTTAACAGACAACCAATTGTGATAGAGACATCGAGTACCTACTTGTAATGTTGACAGAACCAATTACGGAGACACTAACGAAGACTCCGAGTGCATCACGTGACCTGTATGACGGAACTGATTGCTTCTAACCTCATCTGAAGCCTTCCACTTCGCACGTGATTCAAAACAAGTTTCGGATGTACACTCCGTACCGTATTTTCTTTCACAACCACGTATAACTGCCAAACTCAATGCTGCATTTCTGGGCTGCTCATTGCCAATCCCTTGTCCTTGAGCTCATCGTCATCTCTACTCTAACCTTGGTCTCCACTGTCTCTTTGAATGAAACGTTTCCTGAACAGCCAATGAGGTCCTTGTAATGCAGTATTTCAATACTCTTACCACAGTCTGAACTACACGAATCGACTCATCTCGTTCTGCTGAATCGTTTGAAACCCTCCCCATCTCTCTACCACCAATATTCACCGCTCTACCGCTCTTCTTAGCATTTTCGGCTAACCACCTCCGAAGATCGACACAATAGTGAGACATGAGCCGGAGAACATCTAGGGTTGCATCGCTCGCTTAAAGATGCCGTAACGGGGGTGAGCTGATGAGTTGTAAACCGAAGTTCACGAGTTGTACAGTTCTTAACAGTCAGACATGATGCAAACGTACTGTGTGTACCATAACACTCACTCAACAGCTCTTAGTGTGCCCTCGTTATACCCCACAAAACCTCCCCCTCGTGTCAATAACAAAAGCAAACAATTATTTTAATTTTCGCATCCTTCCTTACTTCTGTGAGCTCATTCCAGAAGCTGGTTTTTCTGTAGATCTTTGCCAAAATTCAGTACAAGCCTGGAGGACTATTTTTTAAGCGAACTGACTAAGCAGACAGAACAAATCTGACCAATCAGAGCACGCAAAACAATGCAGCATCGTTGACCACCTTTACCTCCACCACAATGGACGCTCGCTTATCATGCACAGAAACGGTTTTCCGTCACTTCGGCAAACATCCGATCCGTGAACCTTATTTGAGGGGTGAAAAGAAAACAAAAACAAAAAATTTCGTTTCATTCCGTAGTTCTCTTCTTCAGATCTGGTCACGTGATCGTCTGAGTCATTTTCTGAGTCACTTGCTGAGTCATCCAGATCGATCCTACATTGCTACCCCCACATCGCCAAAACCCCTCTCACGCACCTCTCTCCCGCTGTACATTCATCTCGTTTTTTAGCTTTGTTCTTGGCGTAATATTGGCTCTCATATTGGCTCATTTGGCTCATTTTAACTCCTATAAGCTTCTTACCTTGCATGTTGCTTTCAATATAATCTGGAGTTTTCCCACCAGTGTTTTTAAGCACTTAAAAAAATAGAAATGTAGACGTCTATTTGGCCGAGCTAATTCCACGCTAATTTGGCACTAATGCACGATAAGGATTAGTCAGCGCAATAAAAAAGAAGAAATCTATTGCAGGCACACGTTCTGACCCACGTGATCACGGATATTAAACATACGTGGTGGTCAACAAATGCAAACGTTTGCATGTGTGCAGCTATGCATTTGTGGCAAGTGTGATGTGCAGTGTACACTTGTACGATACATACGATACACACTTGTAGCTAGTGATACTGTGGTGGTATTACTGTGGTGGTATTACTGTGACAGATCTGACGACTGTTTGTGTGTGTGGACTTACGTAATCACACTATCTCCTAGACTGTGTCATCTACAGGCTTATCAGTAACGGTGGAATGAAAGTTACTGTGGAAAGTGTTCGATTTTTGTAGAAAGCGTTTTATAAAAGTTCGGTAGAATGCCAAGGACTTCGCTCGCTTGGCATGGCTTGGCACATTGAGGCTGATACAGATCCGCGGCCGATCCGACTTTCGATCCAACAACCGAACCCACACAGTTAGGCTGTATCACCACATGAACTAAGCCTCTGGACTGTCTTGACTCTCGACATCCTCCAAACCTTATTTTCAAAGATCACCACATTTCCAAACCCACGGTCAAAATCTCCAGAACCCGATATTTTGCCAGTTCGACATGGGCCAACCGAAAAAAAGCCGCGCCGGGTGCGTCACGTGCAAGCGACGGCGCAGCAAGTGCGACGAGACGAAACCGGGGTGTCTGGAGTGCCAGAAGCGCGGTCTGACCTGCGAGGGTTATGCCACCAGTTTCAAGTGGAAGAGCTTCAAGGGCATGCCTAAAGATGCTGCCCCGCATGAGAAGCCCCACAAGCAGGATTTCGAGTACCATGGACGGACTCCCGTGACCAAGCCCAGCGAGTCTGACGTGAAATTCGAGCCTGCAACGTTTATCAGTCAGAGTGGAGGCAGTGGGGGGACTGACAGTGGCGAGGTCATGTTTGCCCCGTATCACAACTATGCTTCGACGATAGTTGTTGAGACGCGGAAGAGGGGTGGAGAAGGTGAGGAAAGCGCTGACGTGGCGGTTAAAAGAAGGGTTATGAGTGAGGGGGGAGGTAACACGAATGCTGTGGTTGTGCCGAGGCATCATAGTGTTGTTACTGTGGGTGGAGCACAGAACGGGCTTGCTAATGGACCGATTGGGGGAGCCCCATTCATGGTCAATGGTTCGGGACCTGTTCAGAACGTTCAGACTCAACCAGGGGTGCAAGCAGGAGGGCAAACAGGGGTGCAAACAGGGACGCAACCAGTGCCAGTATTGTCTGGACAGTTTCAGCAGGTTCAGTCACAGCAGATTCAGTCACAGCCACAGATTCAGTCACAATCTCAGATTCAGCCACAGATCCAGCCACAATCGCAATCTCAAAAACTTCAGCAGTTGTCATCAACCAAATCGCCTCTACATCATCTACAATCGACACAGGGTTTTCGGCAACATCAGCAACAACAACTACAATCACAAGGTCACCAGTCAGGTCACCACAATCACGTGAATAATCACAATCACGTGAACCACCAAAATCACGTGAATCACCACAATACTCAAAATTCCCATGTTTTGCCTTCCTCTGACTACGCCCACGCATACGTATACGTCCCCGCACCGATGGACGACTACTACACTCGAATCTCTCGCCTGTTCGACCACCACACGTGCGGTATCGTGACCATCAAAGACGGTCCCAGCGATAATCCCTGGCGAACCTCTCTCTGGCCCCTGGCACAACACAACCCAGTGCTCTACCATGCCATTGCAGCCATGACTCTGTTCCATACAGCCCGAGGCAACATTGAGATCCGAAGAGAGGCATTCACGCACATGCGAGACTCGATCCAGCTTCTGGCGTCTGGAATCAGCACTTTGCAGCCCCATGTTGCTCTAGCAACGACTCTCTCCTTGGCCTTTGCTGAATCTTGGGACCAGCACATTACAACCGGAATGTTGCATCTACGAGGCAGTAAACCGCTGGTAAAGGGTCTCCTAGCCAAGTACAACCGCCGTCTGCCCTCCTGGCTGCTTTTCCTGTACAATTCGTACGTTTATCTCGACGTTTTGGCCCGTTTGACGTCTTCTGGAGTTCCTGACGATGACGATGTGCTGGTTGAGGTCAACGATCCTCATCTGAGTGGAGCAGGAGAGGATCCGCTGGATATTGCGCCGGTCATTTCTGCCGATCTCATCCAGCTCCAGCAACAACTACCCGAACTGGCTACCTCTCCTCCTGCCTCGATTGTCAGACCCCATGCTCACGATATGCATCCTCCTGGCGCAGCTGACGGCATAGATCCGCTTCTGGGATGTGCCCAGACCCTGTTTCCGGTGATTGGAAAAATTGGAACGCTAGCCAATCGAGTTGCGAGGTTTGAGGAGGATTCTACAACCGTTTCCCAGGCCTCGATGCTCATGCGACTCCTACAGCAATGGAGACCAGCCACATCCGTGCAGTACTTTGTCAACGACCCCGATTGGGATCTCAAAAGCTGTCTCAACACAGCAGAGGCTTACCGATACGCAGCCATGATTCATCTGGTGCAGGCTGTTCCTCAGGTCCAGACTGAACCGTTGCCTGTAACGACCCAGAGAGTCCTCCGTCTGCTGGAAGACATTCCCACAAGCAGTCGCACGTGCACCACGCACATTTTTCCGCTTTTGGTGGCAGGCTGTGAAGCCCAGGGGACCCAGAGACACTTTGTCAAGCGACGATGGGACTCGTTGGCGGTTCGGCTGTGGATTGGTAATGTGGACCGAGCCGTGGAGGTGATGGAGGAGGTGTGGAGACAGAGGGATCGCATGGGCTGGCGAGGCGAGCCTGTGGGCGTGACTTCTCCGGCGTACTGGAGCCAGGTGATGAAGAACTGGCGCTGGGAGGTGTTGTTGGGGTAGGAAGAGGGAGTATTTATATATTTATTGAAAAGCCGCGAGGCAGATGACAAAAATGGGGTGGATTTTGGTTTTTTTTTTTTTTTTTTCTTTTGAACAGGCTAAGCCTTTGGTACTTGCATTGATAGAATCGGAACGTCACGTGACGTTTTGTTTGGGACGTCAGATGTGTTGGTCGGATGTTTGTCGCGTGATTTGTCACGTGATTCTGACTTGTCTCGTTTTCAGCAATCAGACTGTATATGGTGTCGATTTAGGGTGCGCAATCCGAAGCTCTGAATTGAAGTTCGAATTGAAGTTCGATAGACAAAGTCACGTGATGTCGAACTGGGGATTAAAGAGCACGTGACATGATTGTGATGAAGTGATCACGTGTTGTGAGAATA